>CABFPE010000129.1:1112491-1136898 GCA_900660155.1 Hofstenia miamia | reverse complement strand
ATATATATATATATCTATATCAACAGCTTTAGGAAAAACTTCCTTAACGTAGATTATTATGTTAAAAGAATAATTTATCAATAGTCAATATTCATTAAACTAAACTATTACAAGAAATACATCACAAAACACTGGCAATTGAAATTTATTATGTGTTCTGATTAGATATTAACTGTGATATTGTGGGAAAAGAAGGTTTTAGAGAATCATTTACATATGTTTACAAGAAATGGGCCATTCACAAGCCAAAAGTTTTGCATGAAATCTCTGTTCAAGACACTGAGTTACTAACAATAGCGAGTATGTTTACAACTGTCATAATCATAAATATGTATGTACAATCTCATTGCAAAAAGAAAAATGCTGAAAAATTAATGAGGAGTACTTTAATATCATGTCTTCAACAATACCAATAAGCATTTATTATCATAAAGGAGATGCTACTCAAAGGAAAATCAATTGTTTAGAGAATATGGGATATAAAAATTGTGTAGATAGACACACAACTAATCCTAAATTGTATATCATATGCACCACCTATTGAAGAGTTCAATATCATGCATCACCTTAACTTGGTGGGGGTTCCAAAATTTTCTAACTAAACAAAATTTGCAAATAAATGTACAGGTAGAGAATTGCAATTCTCATTTAACCAAGATAAAATAGGAAAAAATGTTAGCATTATTGACTGTGATTCAATGTTGGAGGACAACAATTCTAACCAAGTTGTTGAAAAATTGAAGAAAAGACTTTAGGAATTGTTTCTGAATGTAGAATGATTTGTTACTCAACATATTGTGGCATAATGACATTTCTACATTCTTGGAACTTTCATTATTTCATTTAATTACAATTTTAATTTTATTATTACAAATTATTTCCAATTGTAATTTGGAAACTGAAAATGGTGCTATTTATATTTTGGTTTGAATTTCTGCTAATTTTGAAACACAGTAAAATTGAATCAGAAACCAAATTTGTACCTGCCACATATTTGCCTATATTTTCATAGTATGCTTTTGTTTACTGACACGAGTTAATTTTGTATATGTATATCTGAGTTTTGTTCATTTTATTTCTTCTTTGATATATTCTCAGTAAATTCATTTTACTTTTATTTTCTCTTGTTTTTACTTTTATTAAATTATGTTTTTCTAATTTTCAACTGCATAATTAAGCAGCACCTGGGCAGCAGACAAGTTGACTGGTATATCCTTTAACTTAGGTTAGGTATATGGCTAGGGAGTTTATACTGCTTGTCATTCATTATTAAAATTGTTATTAATGCTTTCACCTAAATTGCTGGAGGTGAGGAACACACTGAGCATAAGGTATTTTACTTAGCACTTAGGTTTACCACTTGCACTCAAGAGTTAGAGCATCTCTACTCATAATCTAATTAGGGCTCTAGTATTATGTGACTCTTCTAAAAGGTTATCTGTATTGGGCCAGCTGAGTGTGGCCACTCTTCCCTAACATGATCTCCTGTTTACTTTTATATTATATTAGGAAAGGGTATAATTGCAGGAGGAATTAGTTAATTATTTTTAGCATCAGTCAATCCATGCATCAGCTTGAAACTTTCAATAAGATAGAATAGTAGGAATGCATGCTGATTTCTCACCACAATATTACTGAAAAGGATGTGTATCTTTTGCCATGTAATGAAGATCTCCCTAAATGATGCTAGCAAGTTCCAACAGTTTACCTACCTCAATCTGTGTAAGGCCTATGGGCAGGTGCCCATGCAATCAGGTGGCTTACTGAAGACAGTGTTTATCATCCTGTATGGTTTGTACAAATGAAAGTAGATTGTCTTTGGGCTCTGTAATGCCCCAACCACCTTCCAGCAGTATGTCACCAAAGTAGTCTGTAATGGAAAATCTATGCTAGGAAAGGTTGTCCTTGCCTATATAGACAATATCTTGATTGCCAGTAACACCATTGTTGAACACCTGGATAAGAATACTGAGAGAACCTGGTCTTAAAGTAAATGGCAACAAGTGTCACATACTACAGAGAGAAATAAACTTTTTGGGCACATTGTGAGTCAAGGAGGAATATTAATTAAGAACAATGCCTGTGATACCATCTCTCAGAGGGAGGCCCCTAATAGCCATAAAGATGTACAGTGATTAATATTTCACACTTGTTATGGAAGAATGTTGATTTTAAATGGACATGCAAAGAGCAGAGTGAGCTGGATGTGAGTAAATTTGAGCTCTGTCAACTACCCAGACTAAACACTCTTGACTATGATCTAGAATTTGTCCTGGATTGTGATGCCAGTGTTGTGGTCATCAACAGTGTATTGAGTCAAGTGAAAAATGGACTTGAGCTCCCTGTACAGTATTTCAGTCAGAAACTGTGCTCCTATGAAGAGAACCATGGAGCTACAAAGATGGAGATGTTAGCTTTGGTTGAGTCTTTACAAAAATTCCACTACTTTCTATTAGGGAAGCATTTTAGAGTCATAATTGACAAAAGTACCCTTGTGCAGCTTAAGAAGTTTTCCTGGGACCAGTTGAACATCATCACCTGCTGGATTGAATACCTAAATAATATTAATTTCTTGATTACCCATCAGAAAGGGCTTCTACATAACAATGCAAACTATTGGACCAAGCTGCTCAGCAATGAGCATGACATTGAAAAACCTTGATGGAAAAGGTAAAATTTGGCTTTATTTTGAACACTGAATATGAAGTACTCTGTGATATTAATGTGGGTAGGAAAGGGCATGCCATTTTGCCCAACTTAATTAAAGAAAAAATCACTCAGCAAGATATTATTGAGAAACAATGGGAAGACATGGTCCTCAGTCAGATTATCTATAAGCTCAGAGAATCCAACCATGGTATTAGTACAAAACAATGGCCTCAAGATATTTCAACAAGTATCACTGAAAATTGAACAATAAACAGATTCCTTTATTTGAAGAGCTGAAACAACAGGCTAGCCATACCTGCATATTACCATTGTAACTTAGTCTGATAAGTACATGAATGTGGGCATCTCATAATAGTTCAAACAGAGGTGACCTTAACACCAGTTACATCACTGTAGGTATCTTGTCTTCCATGTTGGATGTCACTGACAAGTGTGAGGCTTGCCTAATAAGAAATGACAGTCACTTTCTTGAGCAGTGTGCTGAGCTTGAAAGCATGGTCACTGAGCTCCCTAATGAGGTAGTGCCAAACTGATTTAGAGCAATTAGTAAAGGATGAGAAAGGGTACCAGTTTCACTTGGTTTTTGTCAACCACTTTACAAAGTATGTGCATATCATGAAACTGTAGTCAATAAGATTATGAGGGAAAGGATTTTGAAGTTCAGGCCTATGCACAAACTTGTGTTAGATCACCACATCCAATTTGAGAGCTGCCTAATGAAAGAAGTTAAAAAACAATTGGAAATTTTACTTGAAACCACCACCAGGAACCATCCTCAGTTGAATGGCTTATTGGAGAACCTCAATCACATGTGAATTAAACTTATACATACCATTGTGTCACGGGGAGCCAACAAAGATTGGCACAAGGTTATTGAGATGATTGAGTATTTCTAAAACACCATAGTGCATTGTAACACTGGAGTTGCCCCCTTTACCCTATGTTTGCAGAGAAGCCAAAATGCTTATTCTGAATTACAGTCAGCTAACCCCTAGTAGTTACATTAGTAAATTAATACAAGAATTACAGTCTATACACACAACTGTTTGTCACAATACTAAAATATTGACCTGACAGCAGTGAGCATTTAACAGAAAATTATATGGAGAGTCTCATTAGAAAGGTGTTCTTGTCTATATGCCTCTCTTCATCACTGACAGGAAACAAGTTAGGAAATTAGCATTGAAAATGGGCTGGTCCCTTTACTGTTGAGAAAGTTCTCAATCACAATTATATTTTAAGTAACAGTTAGAAGGTACACTTCCAGAGACTAAAAAGGATCATCAAATACATCAACTCTGTAATAATTGATGAAAACCATGAGTTCACACTAGTGAAAAACAATAATGACTCTTATTATAAGTTTGACCATTTGTCCTATGTAGATAAGGAAGGCTTTGAAACTGCTTTTGACAGTGACCAACTGTGAGACAAGATGTACCTGGCCTAAACAACAGAACTACAACTAACCAATGTGTGATCCCAAAATCTGGGATCTGAATCTAATGTATCTATTTAGTAATAAATACCCAAGTGCCATTGAAACCCACCACCAGGCAAATTAGGAGAAGGGTTTTGAGAAGAACCAAGAAGCATAATGCTGGCAAGCCATCCTTAACCAAGTCACAGTCTAGACCCAGTGATGATAAATAAAGTTACAAAGTATCAAAGATTGATGCATGGCTGATCAAGGGACTATCTCCTGGAGTCATTGCCTGGAACATCTTCCTTAATCAACAAAAATCCCACACACAGCTCAGAGGGTAAAGTAAATATTCCTGATGCAACTACAAATTTATCAAGTAAGTTTGTAACTATTCTATATACTGTATATATACAAACACCTTTCAGCACTGTTAATAATAATATCAAGACTATGTGTGACACAGGTTCCTCCCATACAACTAGTTGTGCACTCTCTACTTTGCCTTCAATTTGTTCACAAAAGTTGGAAAAACAGAAGCTGCAGATGTCCAAAGTTGGAGATGAAGTCATCCATCCTTACTTCATTGCTCCCAGGAGGGCTGTTTAACTAATCAAGGCAGGTCTATTTGAGGAGACCACTGATTCCATGCACCACTTGTATAGCAGCCAGAAATTAGTTTCCTATTGATGTAATTCCAATTGTAATGGATGCACATTGGAGCACTAAGGTTAATATGATTATTTGTTACAACTTGTGCATGTTGGCTGGCTTAGGCCACAGATCCCATTATTGTTTCTATTATTAGCCATTATTGGTGCTTGGCCATTGGGCCATTAATGGCCCAGCCATATATCTAACAATGAGCCAATAACAAAGATTTTTTAAGCAAATTCAAATGATTTCAAAAAAATATTATCAAATATTTACAAGTATATTTTTACTATAAAAAATGGGGATACTGGTGAAGCACAGTGCATACCATGTATGACAAAGATTTCCATCTAACCCAAATTGAGTAAACTTATGTGAAATTGGTGTGAGATCAAAGAATTTAAGTGCACCAATATTGATATCAAGAATTTGTTGATTATTTATTTCCTTTGAGTAGGTGAGGTCTACCAGAAAGATGCCTTAGAACAGATTGAAATTTCCTACAGAGTTGCTAAGATCAAAGGAATCAGACTAGTCTTAGTGCTGCAGTCTGAATGGGAGGGGACAATTCCAGATGAAATCAACATGCTCCATTTTCAAATTAAGAACTTTATTACCATCAGTGAAAGTGATTACCATGTCATCAACCTCCTGTTATACAATAAGGTACCAACTCATCATATAGCTGTTGATAATTGACTCAACATTGACACCATTTTGCAGGTACAAACACTAGAACTCCTCAACTTGATGACACAGAAAAACACAGTCACTGACATGTATGTCAGCTTTGTTTTCATACAAAGTCAGGGATTGTTGAATGACAGCAGGGACTTATGGACACATCTAAAGAATAAAGTCCCTTGCTAAGATGAGTGGCCCAACATTAACTTTGAGAGTCCCTCCCATATTTACCACTGATCTGTTCAGCAAGTGTTAACAGAGATTAAGTGGATTTATGAGCTTAACAAAAAGAAGAATTGCAGTTGGAAGATATTTACAGAAGACAGAGTGCCAGATACTTTCATATTGGGAGCAATCTGGCTACTCACTATTTTTCTCACAAAGATGCCAACCCTTCAGTTGCCTATTGATTGAAAGGAAAAGGAACACTTGGCTCTGTTAAGCCCTCATGAAATAGCTATTTGTCCACTTGCATGGAAAGTAAAAAACTGATGGCTACAAAATGTTATTGTTGCTGTAGCAACTGACAAGTCCAAATCTATAATGAATCATTTTGAAACATTTTTTGAATAACTAGTGGGAGCCCAGCAAACTTTTGGCAAACTTAGCCCTATGATTATAGGTATTAAATTAGGCATCTGTCATGCCAATTTCAACATTTTTACTGATACATTGAAAAAATACATGTGGGGTGCCATATGTGAAACAAAATTCCTTTGTTTTCCTACTGCCTATGGGCTGCTTTGCACATGCTTTTTGATCAAGAGGGAAACTGGCTCCATAAATATGTTCTGTCATATCATGGAGCAGTGTAATTTGTTTGATAAGAATCAGATCATTTTCAACCTCAAATCAAATGAATATCCACAGAGTTCTCACAATAGAATAGTAGAGATTCTGCACAAGGCTCAGTGTAAACAAGGTTACTAACATTTCATAGCAGGTCATGAAAACTCCTGAGCAGTTCTTTAAAGAAGAAGATTTATTGACATCATCAGTTGTTGAAGTGTCCCCCAAGACTTGACATGTACTCAAGCAGGTGAACTTTGAAAAATTCAGCATTATAGAGTTGCAGCCTGTATTAAAATGGTCAGTAACTGATGAAGAGGAAATTCTTATGATTGATAAGTCATCTGATATCACTGAAATTGGAGAACTCACTGTCCAAGAGCACAAGTACAAAGCAATGAATTAAAAAGATGTGGTTGAGCTTATAAAGATCTTTCTAACAGAAGTGCTCATGAAAGAGGAGCTCATCACCATCCAACTGCCTTAGCATCAGATGGTCTTGGATGTCAAATGCACAGCCACTAAATTTGCTATAAGTAAGAAAGATATCTCCACTTTGTGAACTTACTGACTTGGAAACTGTTCTGGGACACAGTCAAAAGTGCTTTGATTAATTATCCTGCCACTGTAGGAACCACTACATTCGCAAAAAGAACTACCTTCAAGGAAATAGAAAACCATGTCCACAGTTCCAATCTGATATGCACACCAACTCTGTATTTGAAATCACCACTTATGCTCCCAGCATAGAGAATTAGAATGAAAAAAGTCATCTTGGTGACTTAGCACAGATAGATAATATTGAATTGTTAACTAAATATTACCTTACCACATCACTAAGCATGTTGAGATAATAGCCATGTTGAGAGCAAACTTAACTGATTCAGATGCCATGAAATGAGAACAGGTTAATTATTATGCCTCCCTGTTCTATGATGAAGTAATGCAGACTAACTCACTACGTTCTGTATTCTTGCACTTTTATCCTGACACAGCCACCAGGGATGTAGATGCCACCATGACTCTCCTTATTGCCATGAAAGTTCTTCAATTATACAAATGTTTCTATGACGTTTTCACACACCAATACAATAGCATATATGCTAGCTGTATCATTGACAAAAGGCGGCTGGAAATGTCTTTGATGAGGAGTACAAACATGAAGATGTTACTCATAGGGAAGCCCCCATGCAGGTCACCAAGCAGTCGCATTATACCACTGTTAAGAGCTGGGATGATGAGTTAGCAACAGAAATGATAGAAGACGCACAAAAGTTGTTGCTAGGGCCCTCCCTTAAATTGTTCCCGAAAGCTTAAAGTATGCAAGAGGGATGTAATGTCACTCAGGGTACAATCAGGGTCTCTGAATTTGATTGGTTGTACCTATTGTGCCAGTAGCAAGTATTAGCAAAAGCCTAGGGTCCCAATTAAACAATGGAACCCCGTTTGTGGTAGCCAGGGAAACTGGTACTGATTATTAACAAAAGTTTCTTCTTATTTTATAATAATATTACATATTGAATAATTTATAAAACTTTTGTAAATAGTGTCTTGATTTGTTATGATTTATATTGATTCATTTTGAAATTGTTTAATTTCTAGATTAGTTGTACAATCAAGTGCTTTAATTGATTGTCCCCTTGCTTTAAATGTATGTTGCTGATTTAAACTTTGATTGACAATTGAAATTGTAAATATGATGCAGGTATTAATGTGGTTTTTGTATAAATACTAGTGACACATTGTATTATGAGGCAGAAAATCTATTAGCTTAGCTCAACACTAGTGTTTTGTTTTCACTCATTGTGGTTTAATCTTTTTTGCATTTCTACACAATGGCAATAATAAATTAGCCTCTGACGATAATTTGGGAACCAGTGTGAGGGCGAGTTGCGACTATTAGCTCCTTCTCTTTCTACCTTGAATTGTGGTCACATTAAGTTAGATATAGGTGTATGGTTAATCTATAAACACTTGTTCCTTTCTTTTTATTACACTTTAGTTAAATTATGTGCGTTGGCTTGCACAAATACATGGCCATTAAATGCTATTTATATTTATTTACCATGCTGGACATTAGATTAGAAAAGTTGTGAAAAAACGTTTTTCTGGTCAAGAAACTCTATTTCAATAAATCAAATCAACCTTTGTCACTGAAATTAAGCAAGCGAATCAAACAAATGTCTTTCACACTGTAATCTTCTTTAATATTTTGTTGGACCACCTCTTGCTTTAATAACAGCTGTGAGACGATCTGGCATGGATCTGATGAGTGACAAGCAGAACTCAGCAGTCACTTCAGTTTCCCACACCTGCCTCCAAATCGGTCAGAGAGGTTGGCCGCAGCTCAGCAACTCTTTTCTTCACCATTGTCCAGCACTTTTAGATTGGATTAAGATCAGGTGAGTTGCCAGGCCATGGGGCCAACACTTTTCTTGGAACAAAGTAGAGGGGACCAGCACCAGCACATGATATTGACCCCATATCATGGTCGAAGGCGAATTCTTTATCCTACGGACAGTATATCAAGGATTATAATGCATTCCATATGTAGAGAAACTATAAAACTGTTTAATGATACTCTCATCACTGAACATTGTTGCAGCCCAATCTGCAGTGCTCTAGGAATAATAACGCAGCGAAATGCTGAAGAAGATTTCGGCTTTACCACATCTGAACTCATTTGTGTGATTCTTTTCCATGATTTCAGTGACAAAGTTGATTTAATTCAATAAAACGTGATTTTTCACAATTGTTCTAATCTAATGTCCAGCATGGTATATATAGGTTAGGGAAAACAAACTTTATTGAAATAGATAACACAAATTGAGACATTATGTAAGGCAGCACCATTTATTTTCCTCTAGGGAACATTTAGCTCATCAGACAACTTTGGCATGATGATGTGCGGAATTGGTGGACACAACTCTTTTTGGAATCTAAACAAAGATAGTTATTGAGCATTTTTAAGGATGTTTAATAATTTTAACCAAAAACATTCAAATATATTTTAATAAGATCATTTCAACCAAGTCTAAATACGAAAGAAGATCATATACATAAACTATTGTTAGCAATAATTAAGATTTAGTGAAATAAAATATTGCTATAAAATCAAGTAAATTTAGAGGGAATTATTTGTAAAACTGACGATGACTTTGTAAGTCGAAATGTATTTGAATGTTTTTATTAAAATTAAAGATAGTTGTTTAATTACCAATCAGCTGTTTTGTTGGAATCTGGAGGTTGGCTAGGTTTATTATTGTTTTTTTCTTATTGCTATGGAGCAGCTGTTTGATAGAGTCAGAGTACCAAATTGATAATTGCCCCTAGCCACGCTCCGCGTGATTCTACAATATATATATATATATATATATATATATATATGACACTTAATTGTATTTTTAGCCTTCTTAAGTGGACATGCGAAGGTGATAGCAAAGTCTTAAACTTAGGATCAAGGTTTTCTGCGAATCTCTAATAATAGAATAAGAATAAGTATGCTTCAAAATATTTTGATTTTTAGATCTGCATAACCTACAAATATTATTCTTTAGCATAAATTACTGCCTTTCTTAATTGTCTCACAAAATAGTAGTTGAACATATGGTCGATGACATGGTCTAATCACATGTTAATTTGTCTGTTTTTCCTTTGTAGCCAGGAATGTCACAAAATTGAATGCAGTATTATTGCTTATTGCAATAAATGCTCTTATTTTTTCAAAGAAATATATTGAATACAATCCAATCGCTTCACTTCACACTATTTCAAATAGTAAATTATTTACCACACTGGTTTTTTCATTTAATAAAACTACTTCAATGAAGCATGCTGAACACCCATGAAGAAATCTTCGAATTTAGTCTAGCTTTTGACTAGTGAAAAATTCCCCATTAAGTGAAGTTGATACACATCATAATTGCCCTATTGATTTAGTCCAAAATACATTTATTGCAGTTATCTTGTGCACTTAGTTTAAAATACGAAAATTTTTTAACATCTCTTTTCGTAACAACATGCATTATATGTTGGCACAACTGTAGCATTCACAAAGGCATATTCTTTTGACTTTGTCACGAGCATTATAAGGTAAAATAATCTTTGCACTTTTTACATGTTATGTGTTTAATGGGGTATGATTTTTTTCTTGGTATAAAGTTCCTAAAAAGATAGAACAAATTAATGAACACAGATGAGGCACATAGGGCTATATGTGGTCCTTAATTGAATAAACATTAAGAAGATATTTATGCATTTATACTTTTGGACACTGTCAAAGAGGCTAATTAAGTTTTCTGTTTGAAATCAATCACAAAAATCTAGCATAAATCTACAAAAATTTCAAATGAGCAGAACTTTTCTCGATGTGCTAGATTAAAAACTTAAGCAGAAATATAATTCTGCCAAAATTTCCGTTTGAAAGATAATATTCACAAAAATCATGATTGAAAAAAAGGAAATTCCAAAATTTTGACATTCTCAAAACCCTAAGCACAACTTATTTTTGCATTGAGCTCTATAAACCCATTTCCTTCCTTTAGTTGTGACATATTCTTTATACGGCTAAAGGGTCTTCTGACTATGGTTTTCATCAAAGATTCGAAAGAAAAATTCATTTTATTCTATATTTCTCACTAATTTGTTGAATTTCATTTTAATGATTTCATCAAAACATTAATCAACATTTTCATAAATTTCATATCCATTATTTGCAATGTCTGCTGGTAATTCAACTTGTACAGATTTATCACAATATTTTTTCCATGGGAATTTTCTTTTACTGTTCATTGGTACGAAGTTCAGTAGAATCCAGCCAATCAGGATTGCAAATAAAGTTAGCAGAATAGTATTAATGTCTGAATTTTTTCTGACAATACACTTATTGATTACACAATTCTCTTGATAAATGATCTTTACTCCACAAAGATAACTAATTCTTTCCTGTATGGTGGCGTCACATGTGGTTATTTTAATGTTCTTATACAGGTCAGTATTATCAATCAAAGGACACGCTGTCAATGCCCCATGGAATCCACGAATTATAAGTGTACTGTTAGAAATTGTGATGTTTGTTGAATCTACTGTAAATAAGAAATTACTCCAAAAAAATTCCTCCTTTTTTAATGAAACTGTTTTCTTTTCAATGGAAGCATGGTATGGAGATATACTTACAACTTCATTTAAATAATTTTGAAAATAATTATTTCCTGTCATTTCAATGTGCCCAATTCCTTCACTAGTTAAAAATCTGTCTATATGATTGAACTCTATGTGATTGTTGGAAATGCTAGAGGTTATGGGAATTGTAGAGAAACAATACATAAATTCCTTAATTTTAAAATTCATAGAAACCGTATTGTTGAAGATCAAAACATTGGAATTTTCAGCATATAAAAATGATCCAACAACTGAATTGAATTTTATTCTGTTGTTGACAAAGATCATAGTTGATTTGCTAAATATAATAAAGTTTAGAAAAAAATTATTTATGATTGAATTATTTTCAAAAATTATGATATTGTTGAAATCGTTTGTAGCACCAAGGAAACTTAAAATCTGGACTCCTATAAATTTGCTAAATATTGAATTATAGATTGACACATTGAGAGCACTCTCAGATATCTCAAATAAAGGAAACCTTGTATAAAATCCACTACCAGTAAAGTAGCAGTTTTCAATGTGCAAAGAATGATTACCACTTCGTTGAGGAACATCAAGAAAGGATTTTTCCAAATGAACAACACTTACATTTATCAAAGTAAGATTTTTAACTCGAATTGTTCGATAACCACGTTCAATTTTTAAATCCTTAAAAGTTACAGAAGATTCCCAATGAAAGTTAAGTGGAAGTTCTTTCCCATCAAGATGTGCATGTGGATTGAGCCCAAAATATGTAGTGTTTCTCCATTCATAAATCATAGTAACATTTTCATTTGGTTTGCATTTCAATGTAACATTTTTATCATATTGAATATTTTCCAAATCCGCATTTGTACAGCTTCTGGCTTGTAAATAGCATATGAATGTAAAGTATATTATTATCTTTAAAATGCATTCAGAAAATTGCATTTTGAAACGTAGCAATTGCTGCGGGAAAACGTTTGTAATTTTTAAGCTTAAAAAGTTTATCTCTAAAATCTAGGTCACTAAACTATTATTATGATTCCCACCAATTGGCATTCTCTTTCAACAAAAAACGTAAATTCATACTAATGTTCAATAAATTTATGCATAAGCTAGCACGCAATTTGATTTTTTTAAAACCAAGTCTGAAACACTAAAAGAAATTATGCATCAATTATATATTGTTGCAGAAATGTTGAACGTTCCATTTCTACTATTTTCCACTTTAATGCAGACTGCAGAATATCAAATTTTACATCCCAAATTTGAAATACCTTAATATATTAATTTATGAACACCCAAGACTCTTATGTATAACTTAATGTTGTCAATACACCAGCATTCAATAAAATTACAAAGAATAGTAAAACAGGCAATAAGAATGTTGACTACCAACTATGAAATGGTGCATTCAGGAAGTGGTCTAAACTATTGAGTCCATCTAAATAAGATTGGATTTATTGATTAAATCTAGATCCTTAATCTTTTTTCTATTCGTATCTGTACACTTTCTGGTTTCTCAATAGCATACAATTTGAAAGTAAATTATGATTTTTGTAAAAGTTCATTTTAAGCAGTAGCAATTGCTGCGGAAAGCGTTTGTATTTTTAAACTTAAAGGGTCATTTGTTTAAATCTAGGTGACTATTCTACAATTGGGATTCCCAAAAATTTGCAGCCACTTTCAACAAACCAAAGTAGAGGCACATTAAAACAAATTCAATAAATTTTTGACAACCTGAAATGATTACCACTTAATTTAAAACTTCATTTAAGACAAAGAAAAAGATTAACAGTTACAGATATAATTAAAAATTTTCAAAATAAAATTTATATTAGTACTTGAAATAGTATGCACTTTTCTAAGAAAACTCTGGGATCTTGTCTATAATGAAAAATATAACAAAGAAAATCTTGAAAATCGAAGTCAAATACTATTTTGCAAAGGGAAACTTATTTATCCAAATTCAAATTGACTCAGAAATGATATATATATACATGTATATATAGATCTCGAACAAGTTTGGAAATATTTCATGCACACATTAGATTGCTGAGGCAAATTGATCAAGACACATAATTGTATTTTTAGCATTCTTAAATGGACATACGAAGGTGATACCGAAATCTTGCACATTGGATCAAGGTTTTCTGCTTAAACAGATAGTATTTTAAAGAAAAAAATATTTAAAATAACAAAAATTAAGAGATAGTAATGGTCAAATAATTTAAAGACATAGACCTTCTGAATTAATTTTGTGAAGCATATCTCTAAAAAGTAAGAATTATCACTAGCAGGAGAGTTGTGGGTTAATTGAAAAAATATTGATATATGCTTTTTGTGGAAATTTGCTTTCTAATAAATATTTGCAATTCTGGCTATGTTTTTTGTTGCCAAAATTATAAATTATATAATATTCCAAGAGCATCTGGAAGAGGTGGGGATTATCATTAATTGAGATTCAATTAGCTAAAGTTAGTGATAACTTCTTAACCTTTGTAATAAGCACAATATTTATTTTTTAATATATCATCATTCTCCATCTAAAGATTGGAGTCAATTTTTGATTGATTTTTTTGAATATGTTGAAAATTAGTTATTCTAAGGATCATAATCAATATTTTAGGAGATGTTAAAATACAGTTTAGCCATGATGAAAAATCTACTCATGACTTCATAAGATTATTATTTGAATTTAATTTATGTTATCATGTTCATTTTGCAACATGTCATAAAGGTAACATATTAGATCAATTTATTACAATGATAGATGAGCAGTCAGTTTTTCACAAATTATAATTGATAAAAATATAGAATTTTTACAAGATCATTTTGCTGTTCACTTTGATATATCAATGAAATCATTTACAAGAAACACTAAAGTATGTGAAATTCAATATTGCAAAATAATGAATATGAATTCCTTGATTAAAGAAACAAATGAATATTTCAATAACTTAAATACATCAAATTTTGTAGATCTTATTGAAATTTGGAATGATGTTAACATTTAATGCACTAAAGGTATGAATAAATTTGCTCCTATTAAAACAAACTCTGTACAGGAAGTCCTTACTAATCAAAGATGGTTAAATGTTGACTGCAAGATGTTATGTGCTAAGCACTGTAAAACAGAAAAACTATTTTTGAGAAATTAATCAGATTTTCATGGAAATCCTTCATCACTTTACACAAGCTCATTAAAAATAAGAAAGAAAAATAAAATTGTAGAAAGTTTGAATCTATTAGAAACAATTCTAAATTACTTTATCAGTTCATTCAAAAGTTGAATTGTAATTCAGAAACAAGTACAATGATAATAGCTCAAAAATTTTGAGATTATTTCAACAATAAAGTTGGCATATTCTGCAAAGTTTTGAGGATTCTACATGTGATTATTATGTTCCTTCTTTTTATTTATTTAACATTTTCAGACTTTCTTCCAATTTCAATTAAATCAAATATTAGTATATTAATGGCATTAAACAATGCATCATGTCAACTTGATATGATTTCAGTAAAATTGATAAAGCAAGACATTGATACTTTACATATTTGCTTTCCAGTTAACAAATGCTATAAATATATAATTTAAATCTGGAATATTTCTTGAGCTTGCAAAGCTTAGTGTAATTAAATTTATATTTAAGAATAATTGTTCAGATATCAAAAATGTTAAAAGTTACAAACAGTAGCTAATTTGTCATGGATATCAAAATTTTTAGAAAAAGCCTGCTGCTTGCATTTAGTTGATTTTCTAGAAAATTATGATATTGTAGAATCGTGGGGTACATCTAGCAGCTCAAGTGGTACGAAGGTTGCAGAAGATTACCATCGCTAAGAGCATCCCATGCTCTAACAAAACAATTGAAGACTGGTAATTCGCCAATTTCATTGTAGAAAAAAGTAATTCCAAGACGGTTAAAGNAAATGCTATAAATATATAATTTAAATCTGGAATATTTCTTGAGCTTGCAAAGCTTAGTGTAATTAAATTTATATTTAAGAATAATTGTTCAGATATCAAAAATGTTAAAAGTTACAAACAGTAGCTAATTTGTCATGGATATCAAAATTTTTAGAAAAAGCCTGCTGCTTGCATTTAGTTGATTTTCTAGAAAATTATGATATTGTAGAATCGTGGGGTACATCTAGCAGCTCAAGTGGTACGAAGGTTGCAGAAGATTACCATCGCTAAGAGCATCCCATGCTCTAACAAAACAATTGAAGACTGGTAATTCGCCAATTTCATTGTAGAAAAAAGTAATTCCAAGACGGTTAAAGTAGCGACCAATTCACATGGCATCTTGCCAAAGCCAAGCCATTTGAATCCATCCTTACAAATCCAAGGTGCTAATTGTGTGTCTCAAGTTGTAATTTCTAGCTCAATACAAATAAATTATCTCTGGGTTTATCTTCTTAGCTCATGTAATAAGATAGTAAATAACGTATTCATGTTTGCCAACAGCATTGTATATTCAAGATGTGTTTTAATTTGTGCATGTTCGATTGATAGGTGTTGTAGTTCTTTGTATTTCCCATGCATATACATAGCCCTAAAGCGACCACAATATGGGCTCGCATCTGTCAAGAGGCGAGTTATTGCCCCAGGCACAGCAGAGTTCTCCCACATTATCGACAGATCTTACAATTTCATCATTATAAAATTCATACCAGAGCTAAAATGGTTAGTAAGATATAATATAAAAAAAAAGCAAATGATATCCAGTGAGAACGAAATTTATTTGACATTTGCTTACAATTGTATTCCCTATTTATACAAGAGTAGGTAAATATTTACCATTTTTACAAAAGTTAGTTTCCCTCGCAAATTAACTGAGCAATTACACGTAATTCTAAAGCTCTGAGGGGACATTTATTAAGTTCAAAACTTAGGTTCAAAATAATCACAAATTAACAAAATCAACAATTAATTATTAAGATAGCACCAAATTAATTTGAGAGTGCCTGAAAATTAAAGTGAAAATAAAAAGAGGCCCTGAGTGACTCTACAAGCCCCCCCATTGCATGGTTAAGGCTGAGATAACAGTTGGACGGTAGGACCACACAATAAATTTTGGGCTTCTTCGACCATCTCTGTGGCCAATATGTCATCCTAGGATGAAACTTCTGCGTAGCAGGGCCGCCTGGTGACCTGCATTAATGCTTCCTGTTGAGTGACGGTTTTGATGCATAATCTAAAATATTTGAGCTCTGGTAGACTTGAACTAATAGGACAGTTTCTTTGCAACACATTTAACCTCTGGGTGAAGGTATCATAGAAACACTCATAAAGACGAAGGCCCTTGATGGTGATGAGGAGTGTCATCAGGGCGTCAGTGTCCAAGGTGTGCGCAGCTTCTGCACTAATTTTGGTATTGGGATAAAAATGAAGGAAAACATCCCTGAGAGATCCCATATGGGTAGTGTGGTCGACGAAGAGTGAACAATATTCATTTACTTGTTGCAGTGTCATTTCTTCAGGGTCAGTTATGCCAGCACATAGCATGGTAATAATTTCGATATGCTTGGTTACATCATATTAGCGGGTTATGGTCTCCGCTTTATTAGCCCACATCAAGTCACCTCCGGCTTGAAATAAAATGACAGCACGAGGGTCTAGCAAATTGATGGTTCAATGGATTTTCTCTAGTTGAGTAGAGATAGGCTGGCCCTTCTGAAAAATATCCTTGATAGTTGTCTCCTCTTGTAGTCGCAGCTGCTACAGGTGTCTTCTGCCAGGCACTCTCATTTTCAGGAGGTGCCTTCATCTGATTGTCTCATTTTGTCTCGTGGATTGATTCGTTTTCATACTCAGGGTCTTGTTGGGGGTTGGTTCTCAGTTCATTTCATAGTTGCTAAAGAAAGATATAAGATTAAGGTCCCATTCCTGGATATTTAGATGGTCTAAATATCTCTGATCTCTAGCTTTTCATTTAGGCAAAATATGAGTAGCTATAGTGTTGCTACTATTACCAAGGTTACTATTGTACTCGACCTGTGTAAGGTCATCTTCCTCACATTCAGTGAGGTCATCATAATACTCTATCTCATTCATGCCATCCTTGATGAGAGAAAACTTGTTATCATTATTAATGACTGCATTTTGTATATCTTTGACTGTTCGTCTAAGTTGCTGAAAATGGGCAACTTTACCATTATCTAATAAATACCAGTGGTGATCTAACACCTTGACTATTTTAAAAGGCCCTTGCCAATTAGTGGCAAGTTTCCGTACCTTGTTCAAGTCAGTGACCTGATGAGGAAAGTAGGCAAATACAGAATCTCCAACTTTGTGGAGCTCACCATACAGCTTTTTATTGATATTTCTTTTCTGGTGAATAGCAGACTGATTGGTGTTCCTACAAATAGAGAGGTGCATTTCTTGGAATTCTTTCAGCATCTGGTTCACAAAGTTTTCCAAAGTTGACTCATTGTAGTCCAGGAACATGATTAACAAAGAAGTGCTTGTTTTGCCACCAAACATGGCTTTGAAAGGACTTACTTTGGTGGTGGAGTGCACAGTGGTATTGTAGAAGAACTCAACTGCTTCTATGACGTGCCTCCAGTTCCGGCCAGTGGCGCAGGCCAAAGTGACTCTGATCAGTCTAATGATGGTGTGGTTCAGTCACTCAACGACGCCATTTGACTGTGGATGGTAAGCAGTAGTGAAATCTTGTATGATCTCTACTTCTTTGACGAGAGTAGACATTAAAGAGTTCTCGAACTGTGGACCATGGTCAGAGACCAAATGCTCCATAGGTCCAAGCTTAAAAATCCACTCTTTCACAATTCTTTCACCAATGACTTTGGTGGTGGTGTTATCAAGCAAAATGAGTCATGTGTATTTAGTGAAATGGTCAATCAAGACCAACAGATATTGAAACCTTGCTCATCCCTTGATAGTTTTTCGATGTCCATGTGGACTACTTTGTTTGTTCTTTCAGTGACCCGACTATGGAGCTCAGCTCTCTGCTCCAGAAAGTGTCCAGCTCCTTGAAGCAGGCATACTTCACACTTATCAATTACATCTTGTACCATGGCTCTAATACCGATGGTAACATAATGAGTGTTAAATGTTCTCTCTGTCTGGATAATCCCAAGGTGCCCACATTCATGGATCTTCTGGACAAGATCTCACTTGAAGTACTCAGGGATCACCAGACTGTTGTTCCAACTATGCGCATAGAGAAGTCCAGCTTTGGTAAGCTTCCAATGGTAATGTTGAAAGTACCTCTTCACAAAGTCACTGATAGTGTGATCAGGATTTTTGATCTTGAAAACAATTTCAGACAAAACTTTGTTGTGTAATTGATGGGCGGCAATCTCCTTTTCAGAAATCTCCTTCTTCACCATAATAGGGAGGATTGCTTTCCCATTCCAGTCTGTGTTAATATCAGAGAGGAGCTTGTACTCACAAGTGGGTATGAATCCAAATGGAGTCTTCTCACCCAAAATTTTTGTAGGTCTCTCTCATAGCTTGGCAGAGTGGTGAAATAATCAGCATTGAGATGCAATCTCCCAGGGCAATGAGTGATTGTAAAAGAGAAGTCATTAAGGTATTCCAACCATTGCGCAATGATGTTTGACTTGTTGTCAGAGAATTTCTTAAGCCATGCTAGCGTGGAGTTGTCAGTGCGAACAACAAATTGGCTGCCTAAAATGAAGAATCAAAACTTCTTCAGACTCTCCACAAGCACCAGCATTTCTGATTTCATAGCTCTGTAGTTCAGTTCAGCATTGCAGAGCTTCTGGCTGAAATATTGTACAGGGCATTCCTGGCCGTTGATCACTTGGCTGAGCACACCACTGATGGTGACTGAACTCGCGTCACAGTCAATGATAAATTCTTTTGTATAATCTGGTGTGTTCTTGCTTCACAACATCCAGCTCTTCTTGTTCAGCCCAAGTCCAACAAAATTCAGTATTCTTTTGTAAGAGGTTAGAGATGTTCTTGGTTTGGTTGGCTAGTTTGGAAATGAAGGAGCCATAATAGTTAAGAAAGCCCATCAGGCATTGGACGTCCCTGCATGAGCGTGGAGTCTCAATTTGATTGAGATGGTCTTTTGCATCGTTTTTGATTGATATTTTTCCAGGTTCAATTACCCTGCCTCACAGTGAAATGAGTGAACATTTATTTCCGTTTACCCGGAGCCCAGAGTTGTACAGGATCTTGAGAGTGCTACCCAGTTTATCTAAGTGATCAGAGAATGTGTGTCCAGCAATGAGAATGTTGTCAATGTATGCAGTGATCCCAGGTTCAAGAACATTGGCGCCATTCCGTAGTACATGCATGACATAAAGCTGAAATGTGGCCAGAGCATTGCAGAGCCTGAAGGCCATGTACTTCCACTCAAAGAAGCCATAAGGCGTAATAAAAGCGGTTTTCGGAATGTTGGCAGGCTTCATCAGTATCTACCAATAGGCTTTACAGAGATCCAAGCACAAAAATAACTTGTACTTGCTGGCAACATAGAGGAGATCCTTGATGCAAGGTAGCAGATATGCATCCTTAGTTGTAATATCATTTAATCGTCGGAAATCAACACAGAGACAGAATTTCTCTCCTTGGTGAATGAACACCATAGGTGCAGCATACGGACTATTACTATTCTGTATGATCCCACTTTTGATGAGATTGCTCAGGATCTGTTCATATTCCGCTCTTAAGTACTCAGGTACCCTTCGAACTGGCAACTGAATGGGGCAATCACTCTTGGTTTTGATGTCATGTTGTTCCCCAATGGCTTTTCCAACACTGATCAATCTGTAATTAAACACATCGTGATGCTGGCATAAGAGGGCAGAGAGCTTGTCACGTTATTGAGGACTCAGGTGTCCATGAGTTCTCTCATTTACAACTGGGATCCAGACTGGATCACTTGGTTCACTTAGGTCGTGAATTGCAGTAAGAACAGGCAGACAGGCTGCGGCCTTAGATTCGAGTCAGACTGGCGTCACAACAATAAATGTTTTTGTGGGATCCATTTGGATCAGGTGTGTGGAACTATTAAGTACAGTGACATAAGTCTTTCCATGAGAAACGTGACAAAGGTCCAGAGAAAGATGTAAACCATGAAGGCATTTTCCCCTTTGTCCAGAAATCATGATGTCCCCCTCGTAGGGAGAGCTAGTAGAGACAGCAACTCTTCATCAATGCTATGGTTCCACAATGATTGTATCTGTGAAAGTTAACAAGATATCTTGGTTACAAGTAGAGATCAGTTCCTCCTGTGGCTCACTTTCGCAAATAGAGAGGGTGTTGGTTCAATTACACATGCATTTCTCTAGAGGAAGTGGAGGGTAACAGATCTTCTCTCTGTAGGCAAAGCTTGTCACAACAGGTGTCACTAATGATGGATACAGAAGCTCCTGTATCGATGGTGGCGTTAATTAGTAATCCATTCACATCTGCGGGGATGACGTTAGTGTGTAGCAATGAAGTTATCACCAAAACATCATGCACACAGTTTTTGGGAGGCTGTGCTCCAACTAATTTAAATGGGTGTCAGGAGTACACGCTTCAATGGAAGGCTCATTGATGATGATACCATCCCCAACTGCAATTAGGCGGATAACAGCCCCACTCTGGGTACGGATGTGGGCGGACTGTCTCTCAGTGTCCGTCTTTTTCTGCACTGTGGCAGAGCTTGAACAGGTTAAAGATTTTGTGGTAGGTTGACCTGTCTTGAGGTTGCCAGCATCTCTCTTGATGCGTGTAGTATTTTGTAGCATGTAAACAATGCTAATCACCTTCTTGATAATAGAGTTTAAATCATCTTCCAGATCACATTTAAGTTCGAGGCAGCTCTTGATGGTAGAGGGAAATCCCCAACAAATGTAAGAGAAGAGATTGTGTCTTGAGTATTCTGGAGTTGGTTTACTGAGGCGAAAAAGTCTATCGACTTGCATTATGTAGGTTCTTACATCATCTCCCTTCTTGAAGGAAAGATCACCTAAGAGCATCTTATACTGCTGTTTAATGTGAGGCACTTTGTAGTGGTCCTCAAAGTGACCAACTAGTAACTGATAATTTGTCTTAACTTCCCTCTCCAGCATCATATATTGATTGTATGCAAGGCCTTAAAGGAACATGGGAAATTGTGTGGCAGCAGCGTCCTGAGTGGTTTTATACTGCTTCATAGTTAACTTGAACAGAAAGAGCCACTTGTCAAACAACTGAGAGATTTCATTGATTTTGCCAGTAAATTTAGACAGTACTGAGTGTCTATTAAAGAGATTCGATTGTTCGTTCACNGTCCGTCCTTTTCTGCACTGTGGCAGAGTTTGAATAACTTAAAGATTTTGTTGTAGGTTGACCTGTCTTCAGGTCGCCGGCATCTCTCTCAATGTGTGTAGTATTTTGTAGCATGTAAACAATGCTAATCACCTTCTTGATAATAGAGTTTAAATCATCTTCCAGATCACATTTAAGTTCGAGGCAGCTCTTGATGGTAGAGGGAAATCCCTGACAAATGTAAGAGAAGAGATCATGTCTCGAGTATTCTGGAGTTAGTGTACTGAGGTGAAAGAGTCTATCGACTTGCATTGTCTCCCTTCTTGAAGGAAAGATCACATAAGACCAATGAGTAACTGATAATTTGTCTTAACTTCCCTGTTGTCCAGCATTGTATACTGATTGTATGCGAGGCCTTGAAGGAACATGGGAAATTGTGTGGCAGCTGCATCCTCAGTGGTTTTATACTGCTTCATAGTTAACTTGAACAGAAAGAGCCACTTGTTGAACAACTGTGAGATTTCATTGATTTTGCCAGTGAATTTAGGCAGTACTGAGTGTCTATTAAAGAGATTCAATTGTTCGTTTGCTGGTGCTTTGGTGGGAAAAATGGATTGAGTGAAGTGTGGTCCATGAGTTGTTGTAGATCCGATAAGGTCACTCAGAGGAGAAGGTGGAAAGATTGTAGTAGTGGGAGTGACTGAGACATTTATGGGTTCAGAAGGCACAACTGTTATGCTTGGCATAGTTACTGTGGTTAGCATTGTGACTTGAGAAATGGTAGACTGAGTGAAGGTAGGTGCTCCACTGGTAAAAGAGGTAATGGGGGTAATGAATGGGGGCATCACAGGGGACAGAGTAGGTGCTGACAAAGCACTGGAGAAGTGGGCAGACATTGCCTGTGATATAATGGTTGAGAACTTTTCTGAAAGAGCATCAAGAGCTTTGTCCAAAAGCGTGCAAGTTACATACTCAGGTTCCTCTGGAGGATTTGGAGGAAGATGTGGGATTGCTTCCTGAATTCGCATCTCCAAGGCTGAGATTGAATCAAGCAGGCATCTCTCATGCTGCCAAGCAGCAGTGGCTTGCTGTCTCTTTTCAGCTTGTAGTGCGTNTGAACAGAAAGAGCCACTTGTCAAACAACTGAGAGATTTCATTGATTTTGCCAGTAAATTTAGACAGTACTGAGTGTCTATTAAAGAGATTCGATTGTTCGTTCACTGGTGCTTTGGTGGGAAAAATGGATTGAGTGAAGCATGGTCCACAGGTTGTCATAGATCTGATAAGGGTCACTCAGAGGAGAAGGTGGAACAATCGTATTGGTGGGAGTGACTGAGACATTTATGGGTGCTGAAGGCACAACTGTTATGCTCAGGGTAAAAGCACTTGGACTAGCTACTGTAGTTAGCATTGCAACTTGAAAAAGGGTAGAGTGAGTGAAGGTAGGTGCTCCCCTGGTAAAAGAGGTAACGGGGGTAATGAATGGTGGCATCACAGGGGACAGAGTAGGTGCTGACAAAGCATTAGAGAAGTGGGCAGATATTGCCTGTGATACAATGGTTGTGAATCTTTCTGAAAGAGCATCAAGAGCTTTGTCCAAAAGAGTGCGAATTACATACTCAGGTTCCTCTGGAGGAGACGGAGGAAGATGCGGGATCACTTCCTGAATTCACATCTCCAAGGCTGAGATTGAATTGAGCAGGTGTCTCTTGTGCTGCCAGGCAGCAGTGGCTTGCTGTCTCATTTCAGCTTGTAGGACTTCAAAGCAGGCTTTGCAGGAATGACACTGCGAAATTTGTTCAGCTAGGGCTTCTCTGAGTTGTTGAACCTCAGGTGTTGGTGACTCGGAGTGAGGCAACAGTGGTGTGTANTCTCTCATGCTGCCAAGCAGCAGTGGCTTGCTGTCTCTTTTCAGCTTGTAGTGCGTCAAAGCAGGCTTTGCAGGAATGACACTGCAAAATTTGTTCAGCTAGGGCTTCTCTGAGTTGTTGAACCTCAGGTGTTGGCAACTCAGAGTGAGGTGATGGTGGTGTATACATAAGAAACGGATTAGACAGAGCAGCAGGAAAGGGGGTTTCTTGCAAAAAAACTTCAGAGCGTGTGGATATACCAGAAACAGGTTTAGTGGGGGTAGGAGTCGGCAAAACAACAACAGAATTAAGTCCAGCAGTGCGAGGGACAGCGTCTGAGCTGCCAGTGCTCACACAGGGGAAACCCTGAGTGGGAGTCCCATTACGAGAATTAGAAAAATCCATGTCCATAAAACAAGAATAATTAAACAAGTAAAGTAAGGTAAAGTAGAAGAAAAGGTTCCAATAACAATTCCAATAATATAGGAGAAACATCCAAATGTGTAGGAGAAATAAAAGCACTTAACAGATGGTGGCAGGGCATAGGTACACAATCCCAATTCTAGAGGAACGACACTAACCAATATATCACTAAGAACAGTTAAGAATGGAGTCAGAGCTCGGTGATGGCGTCAGATCACGGAGCTGACAAATGTAAAACTACGCATAAGTTGAGGTTGTGCATTGATGGGTGGTGAAGTAGATCGCGGTCAGAGGAAATCCATCCTAGCTGACTCACACCCAGTAGAAAAACGAAACCAAATACAATAGAGAAACATCATAACAGTTCTGCTTCACTTCACAATCACCAAGTGAAAAACAGGCGACCACTTCAGTAGGCGCACAGACTTCACAACTGGAGTACATCTCCAAACATTGGTCCATCTGCACACAGTAACAGAATGGAGTAGATAGTTTAACTGACACTCCAGAGTGTCCAAGAATCACGTCAGGGTCACCATGTAGAATCTTG
>CABFPE010000129.1:1070510-1089671 GCA_900660155.1 Hofstenia miamia | reverse complement strand
TATTTTATGACAGAAACATGAATATTTGGTTTATTTTCAACCTTATTTTACCTATGTATAAAGGCGAATATTGTGACAAAATTTTTCTACTATCTAGGGGAAGGTTTAAAATTTCGTATCCCACATCTAACTCAATATCGTCAATTTGGCGGGTTGGCCCCTTTGCCTCTGGGCGCCTCATATGTGTTTTATCTGACAAGCATAAATAATATGTACAAATATATGTGTCCCATTGATGATGTAAATGAAAATCAGGACGTAGGCACTAGAATTGATCAAACTGAAAGAATGATAATTTGTAATGAGCAGTTTATATACCCCCACCTTAAATCCACCACTGTGTAAGCCTATCAAATAACATTAGCGGTTGACTGTTGAATGTGCTTGCACTATCCAATTCATGTTTTGAACTTCTCTTCTAATTTTCAAAAAATAAAATTGTTCAAACTGTTGTATTTCTATGAAGTATGTCAAATTTCCTTTGCAAAATAGTATTTGACTTCGATTTTCAAGATTTTCTTTGTTATATTTTTCATTATAGACAAGCTCCCAGAGTTTTTTCTGTAAAGTACATACTATTTCAAGTACTAATATAAATTTTATTTTGAAAATTTTTTTTTAAATTATATCTGTAACTGTTAATCTTTTTCTTTGTCTTAAATGAAGTTTTAAATTAAGTGGTAATCATTTCAGGTTGTCAAAAATTTATTGAATTTGTTTTAATGTGCCTCTACATTGGTTTGTTGAAAGTGGCTGTAAATTTGTAGAAATCACAATTGTAGAATAGTCACCTAGATTTCAACAAATGACCCTTTAAGTTTAAAAATACAAACGCTTTCCGCAGCAATTGCTACTGCTTAAAATGAACTTTTACAAAAACCATAATTTACCTTCAAATTGTATGCTATTGGAAACCAGAAAGTGTACAGATACGAATAGAAAAAAGTTTAAGGATCTAGATTTAATCAATAAATCCAATCTTATTTAGATGGACTCAATAGTTTAGACCACTTCTCGAATGCACCATTTCATAGTTGGTATTCAACATTCTTATTGCCTGTTTTACTATTCTTTGTAATTTTATTGAATGTTGGTGTATTGACAACATTAAGTTATACATAAGAGTCTTGGGTGTCCATAATTTAATATATTAAGGTATTTCAAATTTGGGATGTAAAATTTGATATTCTGCAGTCTGCATTAAAGTGGAAAATAGTAGAAATGGAACGTTCAATATTTCTGCAACAATATGTAATTGATGCATAATTTCTTTTAGTGTTTCAGACTTGGTTTTAAAAAAATCAAATTGCGTGCTAGCTTATGCATAAATTTATTGAACATTAGTATGAATTTACGTTTTTTTGTTGAAAGAGAATGCAAATTGGTGGGAATCATTAATAATAGTTTAGTGACCTATATTTTAGAGATAAAAATTTTAAGCTTAAAAAATACAAACTTTTCCCGCAGCAATTGTTACGTTTCAAAATGCAATTTTTTGAATGCGTTTTAAAGATTCTAATTTACTTTAAATTCGTATGCTATTTACAAGCCAGAAGCTGTAAAAATGCAGATTTGGAAAATATTGAATATGATAGAAATGTAACGTTGAAATGCAAACCAAATGAAAATGTTACTATGATTTACGAATGGAGAAACACTACATATTTTGGACTTAATCCAAATGCACATCTTGATATAGAAGACTTTCCACGATTGTTTCATAATGAATCTTCTGTAACTTTTAAGGATTTAAAAATTGAACGTGGTTATGAAACAATTCAAGTTAAAAATCTTACATTGATAAATGTAAGTGTTGTTCATTCAAAAAAATCCTTTCTTTATGTTCATAAACAAAGGGGTCTTCATTCTTTGCACATTGAAAACTGCAATTTTACTGGTAGTAAATTTTATACAATGTTTCCTTTATTTAAGATATCTGAGAGTGCTCTCAATGTGTCAATCTATAATTCAATATTTAGCAAATTTAGAGGATTCAGCTTTTTAAGTTTCTTTGGTGCTCCAAATGATTTCAAGAATATCATAATTTTTGAAAATAATTTAATCACAAACAATTTTCTTCTAAACTTTATTATATTTAGCGAATCAACTATGATCTTTGTCAACAACAGAATAAAATTCAATTTAGGCGTTAGATCATTTTTATTTGCTTAAAATTCCAATGTTTTGATCTTCAACAATACGGTTTCTATGAATTTTAAAATTAAGAAATTCATGTATTGTTTCTCTACAATTCCCATGACCTCTAGCATTTCCAACAATCACATAGAGTTCAATCATATGCACAGATTTTTAATTAGCGAAGGAATTGGCCACATTAAAATGACTGGAAATAATTATTTGCAAAATTATTTTAATGAAGTTTTAAGTATATCTCCATACCATGCTTCTATTGAAAAGAAAATAATTTCATTGAATAGGGAGGAATTTTTTGGGAATAAATTTTCTATATTTGTACTTGGAGGAAATTCAACAACTATCACAATTTCTAACAGTATATTTAAGTTTGGTGGACCTAATAGTACAATTTTTTCATCGTGTCCTTTCATTGATGATGTTAAACAACTGAAGAACATTGAAATAATTAATTCAACTTTAACCGCATGTGACGCAAGCATACAAAAAAGAATTCAACTTCTTTGTGAAAACAAGTATGTTATTCATCTCGAGGATGTGGAATCAATAAATGTAATGTCAGAAGAAATTCAGACATTAATGCTTTTCTGCTAACTTTATTTGCAATCGTGATTGGCTGGATTCTACTGAACTTTGTACCAATGAAAAGTAAAANCCATGGAAAAAATATTGTGATAAATCTGTACAAGTTGAATTACCAGCAGACATTGCAAATAATGGATATGAAATTTATGAAAATGTTGATTAATGTTTTGAGATAAAATCATTTAAAATTATTTCCACAAATTATTCATAAATATAGAATAAAATAAAAATTTATTGTTAGTTTAGTCGATTGAAATTACTTCAGAGGGGTAAATTGCGACTTTGTAATACTTGCATTTGTTGTGAGGTTTCAAATAGGATTACCAAGCACAAGCAAACTCTTCACAACTATAAAGTATGCAAGCATTAGCAAGATTTTCAACTTGCACATTGGGATATTTTTCAAAATTAGCATTATTATATATCATATATTTGGCGAACATCTATCATTTGCATTTAATTAATGTATAGTTGAAAACAAATTTCCGGAAATAATGAAAAAGTCAGACATAACACCTTTCTATAAAAATAGAGATCCCCTCATTGCTAAAAATTATAGACCAATCTCAATAACACACCCTTTTAGTAAATTATTCGAAAAATTATTGCACATTCAAATCAACCAATACCTTGCATCTGAGAATATCTTATCATCTAAACAATATGATTTCCGCGCTAAACATAGTACAAGTGATGCAATTATTTCAATTACTGAAAAAATATCGTCAAATAAATCTCAAAATAAATCCAGTTGCATAGCACTTCTAGACTTAAGCAAAGCTTTTAATTCAATGAATTTTGAAATGTTGGCGATTAAACTTAAAAATTACGGATTTCAACAAAATTCAATTAAGTTACTTGAGTTTTTTAGAAAATAGAAAACAGCGTGTTTTTTTAATGCATAATATAAAATCTGATTATATTAAAACCGATCGAGGAGTGCCTCAAGGCACAGTACTAGGGCCAATTTTATTTGCAATATATGTAAATGACATAATTAAACATGTAAAACATAGTGAAATATATTAATTCGCTGATGAAACTTGCCTCATTAATACAGATAATGATGCATTTAGGGCTACAAAAAATTTACAAAGTGTTATTGAAAATCTTTCTAGGTATTTCTCATCCAATCAAATAAAAATTAATATTGAAAAAACGCAATTCATTATATTTTCCTCCAATTCTGTAAAAGAAATAACAAACAAGATCGAATTAATTGTTAACAGTGTTCCAATAAAACAATCTGATCATGTTACATATTAAGGTGTTGATATTGACAAAGATTTAAAATTCGATAAATTTCTCCTAAAAAAGTTACAAAAAATGGCTTCTGGCGTTAGATAATTATACCACCTCAGAAATTTTGGACCAGATTATCAAGTTCAACTATTACATGCTTTTTGTTTATCGCAATTACATTATTGTTTTATTTTATAAATTTTAATACAAAAAGCCGCTATTTATTATCAAAAACTTTTAATTGGGCATTAAATACATTAAATTTTGCACGTAAGCATGACCATGTTAGTTAATACAGACGAAAGTATAATATATTATCCCCGCTATATCCAGTACAATTCCATGCAGCTTCAATTTTATTTAAGTATAAATATGGCCGACAATCAATTTCTTTTCTTGATAATTACTTAAAAGTAAATCTTCGATCACATAAGTTTATTTGTAGCAGTATTTCCTATCCTAGCTTTCACCATGGAGCCTATAATATTTGGAATGATTTAGCGATGAAACTTGCCTCATAAATACAGATAATGATGCATTTAGGGCTACAAAAAATTTACAAAGTGTTATTGAAAATCTTTCTAGGTATTTCTTATCCAATCAAATAAAAATTAATATTGAACAAACGCAATTCATTATATTTTCCTCCAATTCTGTAAAAGAAATAACAAACAAGATCGAATTAATTGTTAACAGTGTTCCAATAAAACAATCTGATCAAGTTACATATTTAGGTGTTGATATTGACAAAGATTTAAAATTCGATAAATTTCTCCTAAAAAAGTTACAAAAAATGGCTTCTGGCGTTAGATAATTATACCACCTCAGAAATTTTGGACCAGATTATCAAGTTCAACTATTACATGCTTTTTGTTTATCGCAATTACATTATTGTTTTATTTTATAAATTTTAATACAAAAAGCCGCTATTTATTATCAAAAACTTTTAATTGGGCATTAAATACATTAAATTTTGCACGTAAGCATGACCAGCATAATAGTTAACAACTGTAGTGGTAAAGAAGTTTTGCTTAGGGTTTTGAGAATCTCAGTATTTGGTATTTCCTCAGTTTTTTCAATGATCAATTTTATGAATACTATCATTCAATTGAAAATTTTATTTCTGCTTACATTTTTTATCTAGCACGTCAAGAAAAGTTACACTCATTTGAAATGTTTGTGGAATTGTCTAGATTTTTGTGAATATTTTCAAACAGAAACTTTAATTCGCTTCTTAGAGACAGTGTCATAAAGTAGGAATGCATAAATATCTTCTTAAATTGTTTTTAATTAAGCATCATATATAGCCTTATGTGCCTCATCTGTATACAAATCTATTTACTATCATTCATGAATTTGCTATGCTCCTAAATCAAATATGTTCTATCTTTTAGGATTTTTATCCCAAGAACTAAATCATACCCCATTACAAACATAACATGTAAAAAGTCCAAAGATTATTTTATCTTATGATGTTTGTGACCAAGTCAAAAAATGTGTCAACATATTATGCATGTTGTTAGAAACAGAGATGTTAAAATTTTTTTGTGTTTTAAAACTAAGTGCACTAGATAATTGCAATAAGTGTATATTTGACTAAATGAATAAGGCAATTATGATTATGTATCAATAATTCTTATTTTGGAATCTTTTCATTAGTCAAAATCTAGACTAGGTTCAAAGATTCTTTCATCTGTGTTCAGCATGCTTCATTAAAGTAGTTTAACTAAATGAATATGTTTTACATCAGGTTTTTGAAGATTTTCATTAACTAACTCACACACACACACACACATTTATTCTATATATATATATATTATTATTTTGTAAATACATGTATTTGTAGTTTGTAGCTTTTTTACTGTCATTTATTTACAGCAATAAATTTGCTTTGACTCTTATTATTAGAAATTTTTGAACACACCTGTCATTTTCAGGTAAATGTACTCTCAATCGATCATTAGCAGAGTGACTTTTAGTTAGTAAAATATCCTGTAATATGTGATTTAGATCTACCCTGATTTCAAAATACAATTGTCAATCTTTTGCTGGTGCTATCTTAGAACGAATGCACCGAAATTTCAAAAACGTTTCTCTTACTCACGCAAGTAAACCGAAATATGTTGAAAAATCAAATCAAAATTTTAAAGTTTACATTAGAATTTTTTTGGCAACAATAGTAAAATGGGCCGAATCGGCATTAATTTAAATGTGCCGAACTGGACTTAGCCCCCAAATTTTTCCCCATGTCCATCTTGATGTTAATATTAACCTAAAGGCGAGTTTCTTCATTGTCACTTACTTAAATCATTTCCTTTAATTTTTCCTTACTTGAATCTATATGCTTGCAACGAGATTATTTATTGAAAAACTATGAAGAAATAGCATTCAAAATTCTTTGGGATATATTACCAGTTAATTGGTTTGTCGAAACTTTATCCAAAACCATAGAAGATATTTTAGGCTTATAAAAAATATGTCGCACATAATAGTTAACAACTGTAGTGGTAAAGAAGTTTTGCTTAGGGTTTTGAGAATCTCAGTATTTGGTATTTCCTCAGTTTTTTCAATGATCAATTTTATGAATACTATCATTCAATTGAAAATTTTATTTCTGCTTACATTTTTTATCTAGCACGTCAAGAAAAGTTACACTCATTTGAAATGTTTGTGGAATTGTCTAGATTTTTGTGAATATTTTCAAACAGAAACTTTAATTCGCTTCTTAGAGACAGTGTCATAAAGTAGGAATGCATAAATATCTTCTTAAATTGTTTTTAATTAAGCATCATATATAGCCTTATGTGCCTCATCTGTATACAAATNCCCTGATTTCAAAATACAATTGTCAATCTTTTGCTGGTGCTATCTTAGAACGAATGCACCGAAATTTCAAAAACGTTTCTCTTACTCACGCAAGTAAACCGAAATATGTTGAAAAATCAAATCAAAATTTTAAAGTTTACATTAGAATTTTTTTGGCAACAATAGTAAAATGGGCCGAATCGGCATTAATTTAAATGTGCCGAACTGGACTTAGCCCCCAAATTTTTCCCCATGTCCATCTTGATGTTAATATTAACCTAAAGGCGAGTTTCTTCATTGTCACTTACTTAAATCATTTCCTTTAATTTTTCCTTACTTGAATCTATATGCTTGCAACGAGATTATTTATTGAAAAACTATGAAGAAATAGCATTCAAAATTCTTTGGGATATATTACCAGTTAATTGGTTTGTCGAAACTTTATCCAAAACCATAGAAGATATTTTAGGCTTATAAAAAATATGTCGCACATAATAGTTAACAACTGTAGTGGTAAAGAAGTTTTGCTTAGGGTTTTGAGAATCTCAGTATTTGGTATTTCCTCAGTTTTTTCAATGATCAATTTTATGAATACTATCATTCAATTGAAAATTTTATTTCTGCTTACATTTTTTATCTAGCACGTCAAGAAAAGTTACACTCATTTGAAATGTTTGTGGAATTGTCTAGATTTTTGTGAATATTTTCAAACAGAAACTTTAATTCGCTTCTTAGAGACAGTGTCATAAAGTAGGAATGCATAAATATCTTCTTAAATTGTTTTTAATTAAGCATCATATATAGCCTTATGTGCCTCATCTGTATACAAATCTATTTACTATCATTCATGAATTTGCTATGCTCCTAAATCAAATATGTTCTATCTTTTAGGATTTTTATCCCAAGAACTAAATCATACCCCATTACAAACATAACATGTAAAAAGTCCAAAGATTATTTTATCTTATGATGTTTGTGACCAAGTCAAAAAATGTGTCAACATATTATGCATGTTGTTAGAAACAGAGATGTTAAAATTTTTTTGTGTTTTAAAACTAAGTGCACTAGATAATTGCAATAAGTGTATATTTGACTAAATGAATAAGGCAATTATGATTATGTATCAATAATTCTTATTTTGGAATCTTTTCATTAGTCAAAATCTAGACTAGGTTCAAAGATTCTTTCATCTGTGTTCAGCATGCTTCATTGAAGTAGTTTAACTAAATGAATATGTTTTACATCAGGTTTTTGAAGATTTTCATTAACTAACTTAATGAGATTGGGCATTCAACATTTTTCATAAAAATTACATCCATAATGCACATGACAGGCCATGATTTTTGCTGCAAGTAGTCATGTTTTAATCCATATTAAAAGTTAAGTCATAGGAATTTGAAGTAAGCCACAAATCCAAAATCATTGCACATTATGAAGAAAATGAAACCAACTATCAAAATGTAGATTAGGAAATGCAACATTTTTCAACAATTATATTCAAAAGATAAGCGTCATTATTGCAATAAATGAATTTTCTGAAATTTGAGAAAACTCATATTTTATTTAAAATGTTTAACTAAAAATAATACTGTATTTAATTTTTTAACACTCCCGGCTACAAAGGCAAAACCTGTAATTTAACATTTGATTAGGTCATGTCATGGATAATATATTCAACTGCCACTTTGTGAGAAAATTAAGAAAGGCAGTAAATTATGTTAAAGGAAAATATTTGTAGTTTATGCAGATGCTTTATGTCCGTTACCAGTACCAAGTTTGATGGCATGGAGTCCTAAAACCAAAGTATTCTGAAGCATATTTATTCTTATTATATTGTTAAACATAAGCAGAAAACCTTGATCCAATGTGCAAGATTTCGGTATCACCTTCGTATGTCCATTTAAGAATGCTAAAAATCCAATTATGTGTCTTGATCAATTTGCCTCAGCAATCTAATGTGTGCATGAAATATTTCCAAACTTGTTCGAGATCTATATATACATGTATATATATATCATTTCTGAGTCAATTTGAATTTGGATAAATAAGTTTCCCTTTGCAAAATAGTATTTGACTTCGATTTTCAAGATTTTCTTTGTTATATTTTTCATTATAGAAAAGATCCCAGAGTTTTTTCTGTAAAGTACATACTATTTCAAGTACTAATATAAATTTTATTTTGAAAATTTTTAATTATATCTGTAACTGTTAATATTTGTCTTTGTCTTAAATGAAATTTTAAATTAAGTGGTAATCATTTCAGGTTGTCAAAAATTTATTGAATTTGTTTTAATGTGCCTCTAATTTGGTTTGTTGAAAGTGATTGCAAATTTTTGGGAATCTCAATTGTAGAATAGTCACCTAGATTTAAACAAANAATTATATTCAAAAGATAAGCGTCATTATTGCAATAAATGAATTTTCTGAAATTTGAGAAAACTCATATTTTATTTAAAATGTTTAACTAAAAATAATACTGTATTTAATTTTTTAACACTCCCGGCTACAAAGGCAAAACCTGTAATTTAACATTTGATTAGGTCATGTCATGGATAATATATTCAACTGCCACTTTGTGAGAAAATTAAGAAAGGCAGTAAATTATGTTAAAGGAAAATATTTGTAGTTTATGCAGATGCTTTATGTCCGTTACCAGTACCAAGTTTGATGGCATGGAGTCCTAAAACCAAAGTATTCTGAAGCATATTTATTCTTATTATATTGTTAAACATAAGCAGAAAACCTTGATCCAATGTGCAAGATTTCGGTATCACCTTCGTATGTCCATTTAAGAATGCTAAAAATCCAATTATGTGTCTTGATCAATTTGCCTCAGCAATCTAATGTGTGCATGAAATATTTCCAAACTTGTTCGAGATCTATATATACATGTATATATATATCATTTCTGAGTCAATTTGAATTTGGATAAATAAGTTTCCCTTTGCAAAATAGTATTTGACTTCGATTTTCAAGATTTTCTTTGTTATATTTTTCATTATAGAAAAGATCCCAGAGTTTTTTCTGTAAAGTACATACTATTTCAAGTACTAATATAAATTTTATTTTGAAAATTTTTAATTATATCTGTAACTGTTAATATTTGTCTTTGTCTTAAATGAAATTTTAAATTAAGTGGTAATCATTTCAGGTTGTCAAAAATTTATTGAATTTGTTTTAATGTGCCTCTAATTTGGTTTGTTGAAAGTGATTGCAAATTTTTGGGAATCTCAATTGTAGAATAGTCACCTAGATTTAAACAAATGACCCTTTAAGTTTAAAAATACAAACGCTTATACAAACGCTTGCTACTGCTTAAAATGAACTTTTACAAAAATCATATTTCACTTTCAAATTGTATGCTATTGGAAACCAGAAATTGTACAGATAAGGATAGAAAAAAGATTAAGGATCTAGATTTAATCAATAAATCCAATCTTATTTAGATGGACTCAATAGTTTAGACCACTTCCTGAATGCACCATTTCATAGTTGGTAGTCAACATTCTTATTGCCTGTTTTACTATTCTTTGTAATTTTATTGAATGTTGGTGTATTGACAACATTAAGTTATACATAAGAGTCTTGGGTGTTCATAAATTAATATATTAAGGTATTTCAAATTTGGGATGTAAAATTTGATATTCTGCAGTCTGCATTAAAGTGGAAAATAGTAGAAATGGAACGTTCAAAATTTCTGCAACAATATGTAATTGATGCATAATTTCTTTTAGTGTTTCAGACTTGGTTTTAAAAAAATCAAATTTTGTGCTAGCTTATGCATAAATTTACTGAATATTAGTATGAATTTACGTTTTTTTGTTGAAAGAGAATGCAAATTGGTGGGAATCATTAATAATAGTTTAGTGACCTAGATTTTAGAGATAAAAATTTTAAGCTTAAAAAATACAAACGTTTTCCCGCAGCAATTGCTACGTTTCAAAATGCAATTTTCTGAATGCATTTTAAAGATAATAATATACTTTACATTCATATGCTATTTACAAGCCAGAAGCTGTACAAATGCGGATTTGGAAAATATTCAATATGATAAAAATGTTACATTGAAATGCAAACCAAATGAAAATGTTACTATGATTTATGAATGGAGAAACACTACATATTTTGGACTTAATCCAAATGCACATCTTGATATAAAAGACTTTCCACGCTGGTTTCATAATGAATCTTCTGTAACTTTTAAAAATTTAAAAATTGAAAGGGGTTATCGCACAATTCATGTTAAAAATCTTACATTGATAAATGCGAGTGTTATTTTTTTGAATATCCCCTTTCTTGATGTTTATAAACAAAGTGGTATTCATTCTTTACACATTGAAAGCTGCTACTTTACTGCTGCTAACTTTTTTATAGATGCTGCTTTCTTTCAGATGTTCGAATGTTTTCTCAAGGTGTCAATCTATAATTCAATTTTTAGGGAATTTATACAAGAGAGTATTTTAAGTTTCCTTGGTGCTACAAACGATGACAAGAATATCATAATTTTTGAAAATAATTCCATCACAAATAATAAGAATTTTCGTGCTTTTATTGAAGTTGGCAGCTCGAATGTGATCTTTGTCAACAATAGAATAAAATTTAATAGACATGCTGATTTTTTTTTGCATGCTCAACATTCTAAAGTTTTGATCATCAACAATACGGTTTCTATGAATTTTATAATTAGCAGATTCATTTTTTGTTGGTCTGAAGTTCCCATAACCATTAGCATTTCCAACAATCACATAAAGTTCAATAATATACACAGATTTTTAATTAGCGAAGGAATTGGCCACATTAAAATGACTGGAAATAATTATTTGCAAAATTATTTTCAAAAAGTTATAAGTATGCCTCCATGCAATATTAATTATCCATGCATAGTTCCCATTGAAAAGAAAATAATTTCATTGAATAACGAGGAATTTTTTGGGAATACATTTTCTTTATTTGTATTTAGAGGAAATTCAACAATCCTATCAATTTCTAACAGTATATTTAAGTTTGGTGGACCTTATAGTACAATTTTTTCATCGTGTCCTTTCATTGATAATTTTAAGCAACTGAAGAACATTGAAATAATTAATTCAACTTTAACCGCATGTGACGCAAGCATACAAAAAAGAATTCAACTTCTTTGTGAAAACAAGTATGTTACTCATCTCGAGGATTGTGTAATCAATAAATGTAATATCAGAAGAAATCCAGACATTAATGCTATTCTGCTAACTTTATTTGCAATCGTGATTGGCTGGATTCTACTGAACTTTGTACCAATGAAAAGTAAAAGAAAATTCCCATGGAAAAAATATTGTGATAAATCTGTACAAGTTGAATTACCAGCAGACATTGCAAATAATGAATATGAAATTTATGATAATGTTGATTAATGATTTGGAAAATCATTTAAAATTAATTCAACAAATTATTAATAAATATAGAATAAAATGAAAATACATTGGTAGTTTAGTCGATTGAAATTACTTCAGAGGGGTAAATTGCGACTTTGTAATACTTGCATTTGTTGTGAGGTTTCAAATAGGATTACCAAGCACAAGCAAACTCTTCACAACTATAAAGTATGCAAGCATTAGCAAGATTTTCAACTTGCACATTGGGAGATTTTTCAAATTTAGCATTATCATTATTAGTAATTTTTAGGGTAAATGTACTCTCAATCGATCATTAGCAGAGTGACTTTTAGTTAGCAAAATATTCTGTAATATGTGATTTGGATCTACCCTGATTTCAAAATACAATTGTCAATCTTTTGCTGGTGCGATCTTAGAACGAATGCAACGAAATTTCAAAAAAGTTTGTCTTACTCACGCAAGTAAACCGAAATATGTTGAAAAATCAAATCTAAATTTTAAATTTTACATTAGAATTTTTTTTGGCAACAATAGTAAAACGGGCCGAATCGGCATTAATTTAAATGTGCCGAACTGGACTTAGCCCCAAATTTTTTCCCCATGTCCATCTTGATGTTAATATTAACCTAAAGGCGAGTTTTTTCATTGTCACTTACTTAAATCATTTCCTTTAATTTTTCCTTACTTGAATCTATATGCTTGCAACGAGATTATTTATTGAAAAACTACACACATTATCTATGAAGAAATAACTTTTAAAATTCTTTGGGATACATTACCAGTTAATTGTTTTTTAACTTTAACCAAAACCATAAAAGATATTTTAGGCTTATAAAAAATATGTCGCACATAATAGTTAACAACTGTAGTGGTAAGGAAGTTTTGCTTAGGGTTTGAGAATGTCAGTATTTTGGAATTTCTTCAGTTTTTTCAATGATCAATTTTATGAATACTATCATTCAATTGAAAATTTTATTTCTGCTTACATTTTTTATCTAGCACGTCAAGAAAAGTTACACTCATTTGAAATGCTTGTAGATTTATGCTAGATTTTTGTGAATGATTTCAAACAGAAACCTTAATTAGCCTTTTTGACAGTGTCCAAAAGTATAAATGCATAAATATCTTCTTAAATTGTTTTTAATTAAGGATCACATATAGCCTTATGCGCCTAACGCAGTAAATTATGTTAAAGAAAAATATTTGTAGTTTACGCAGATGCTTTATATCCGTTACCAGTACCAAGTTTGAGGGTATGAAGTCCTAAAACCAAAGTATTCTGAAGCATATTTATTCTTATTATATTGTAAAGATAAGCTGAAAACCTTGATTCAAAGTGCAAGATTTCGGTATCACCTTCGCATGTCCATTTAAGAATTCTAAAAATACTATTATGTGTCTTGATCAATTTGCCTCAGCAATCTAATGCGTGCATGAAATATTTCCAAACTTGTTAGAGATCTATATATATACATATATATATATATATAGAATTTCAATCTCTTGTCACTTGATCGTATGTGTAGTGAAGTAAGAAACATCATGCTACCTAGTAAAATTGAGTATCGCTGGGGATTCAAAATATCTTCCTCGTAGTGGCCTTATGAAGAATCAATATCTTACAAATCCTTTCTTCACCTTTTGCAATTTTCAGCTAAATTACTTCATTTTTTAGTTTCGTCTTTAGTGTACGTTTAGGTACAGGCATGAGTTGTATTTGTAGCATGTTGTAGAGCAAAACTTCAAAAAATTGCTAAAAGAAACAAAGAAGTTTAAATTTCAAGAAGTTATATTTAACTCAATACATTGATTGATAATGAAATTCAAAAAATATAGTGGTTAAACATAATCACAGTAAAAAAATGACGACTTAATTTATTTTAAAAATTCCAAAATACATTTATTGAAAGAAATACATTGACTGTACAAATACCGATAAATCATTTTTGTAAACAAGTTTGTAATTATTAATATCGTGTTTGTGCAACGATTGATGATCGGGGAACTTGTGGCAACTCTTCCTACTCTGGTCCACCCAGGTATTTGCAATATATTGCATTGCCTTAATAGTTTCCATCGAATGATTCAAAAAAGACATTTGGCTATCGGATTTAAATTCGAAACTCGCCATCTCAGGATGGAACTGTACAGCAAACCAGGGATATTGTTCCTTTGATTCGAATGCAGCAATGAATTCGTTCCCACCACCATCGACGCTTGTTGCCAAAACATTCATGGCCTTTTGCAAGGCTGGACTTTTTGCATATGAAGACATTAAAACGGAGTAATCATGTAGATTAGGAGGCGTGTCGCGTTCGAGCTGTCCCAACACAGCAGCCGACGCATTGTGAAAGAACGTTGAAGTCTTCGCAGCCTCTGTGAATGTTACAGGTATGTTGTAAAACATGGTACCCTTTGTGTTGGTCAAGACTTGTTGTCTACCATTCATTATGTATGAGATTGTCTCAAAGCCCATGCAAATACCAAAAATTGGAAAAACTTCTTTGGAATTATCAAAGATCTCTTTACTTTTATCCATAAAGTAAAGTGCATTGAAAAAATACGAAGATTTTTCAAATTCGATATCTCCACCAGGGAAGAGGACACCATTTAGGCTTTGAAACATCTCCTGATAGTAGCTAGAATTTTGATTAATTAAAATTGGGACAACTTGTGCTCCTGCAGCTTGCAAGAAAAACACCACGTCCGCAAATATGAAGCTTGCTCCATACTTTTTGTTGGTAGTCCCACTTTCTTGAGCTAATACTCCAATAACAGGTGTATTATTGATGCATTCCTTAGTCCAGCCATAGGATACAAAAAGCAAAACTAATAGTATATTTAACATAGTATTACTTCTAAAACAAATATAAACAATTGGTTCCTTATTTCGTGTAAGCATAATTTATGATAAACACGTGAACGTTATAGAATTATCATGCATAATGTTATTGCACATCATAGGATCTTCTGAAGATTTGGTGACGTTACAATTTTCACTGTCATTTATGAATTTTATGAACCTCTAGCGGCGATTCTTGTAGTTTATTTTGTTGTGATCTTTATGCTAAAGATTCTTCGTTTGTATAGTAGCAATATGACGTAATGAGCTTAAATTTTCCTAATTATAAAGTGCCATGCAAGAAAATGAGGTTATTTGAGTAACTTTCTGAGAACAGCGAAACAAGATAGTAATAAGTTCATGGTATCGTTAAAAGTTTGCATAATAATGTTCTTCTAGAAATATCAACAGATGTCGGAATAAAATTATTGAAGAACAAATACATAACAATAAGAGCCCAGAGAGAAAATATAGATTAGGGGGTGCATTTGCAAATTTGCTGCCCCTGCAAATTGCAACTTGTCTGAACCTTCTACATTTATAATACAAGCTTGATACCGCATATAATAATTACCTAATTCTGCAAACATGATATATAAGAATAAAAGGGAATGTAAATACTAGATTTGCACTTAATATAACATAGCAGTACCGTAAGTGACACGGGGAATGGTGGAATGTCCAACAACATGCTTTAAAACTTCATTTTGATTAGTTAAATGAAAAGATTTTCTGGAAAAATTGATATATTTTAAAAACTAAAGTCATTAAATGCATTTTATTGTCTATTTTTTTGAATATATTGAGAAATTCCACAGGGCTTCGTAAAGTTTTTGGTTACTCACTTCTGAAAATCCTGTGTGTGCACCTGAAACACTGAATAGTAAATCGAGATTAACTAGGCAAGGATAGGGATTTAGCACAGGGATTGCATTGCACCTTATTGTATTTTCTATGGTATTGTATAAAATTAAACTATCAGACGGTAATACTATTATCAAAGCTAGAAATAAAAACTTAGGACAACCAGAAATGTAGGTGGTCAAATTGAAGACCTCCTATTTAGATTTCATTAAAAAAGATTTAGGCAAAATTAAGGATTGTTTTGCGTTTAGAAGAATAGAACAAATCAGTAGTTCCAAAATATAAATATTGTATGCTGACATTATTGTAATGGCTGGATTCCAGAATTATACAAAGAAAACAGAAATTACTATTCAATTTTTATTTCAAAAAAATATCTAGAGAGACCTTTTAATTACTGCATTGTAAATTTAAGAAATTAATATAAATATAATTAATATTTTACAAAAGCTGTTAAAATGCCATTTTGCTGCCTCCTGAGTAAAAATATTCTCGGGTCCATAACCCCCAGCATCCGAGTGAGCTGGGCCCCTGACAACCATGTATGACTTAGACTACATGAAGTATCGACGATTCGCTTATAATTAGCAATGAAAATTGACTGTCTCTTGTTTCAAACACGTTTTACACTAAGACATATCAATCTGTAAAACAATATATAATGATTCATTGTTGACCATGCCTCAATACTTAAATCAAACTATTTTACTGTGCATTGAACATGCATTGAACTTGCTAAATAGTTAATGAAGATTTTCTCTAGTAATCAGAAGAGAAAAATCGAGATGTTTGTTATTCCTGGAAAAATGGAGTTGCATGTTACAAATGTGACTGGATTGTAATCTTTCAAGTTTGTAGAATGAACTTAAGCAGATAATATTTTTTGTTACAATAAAAATTTTTACCCGTTTAAATTTGTTCTTATATTTATTTATGGAAAATGATAATAAAACCACTAAATTTATGGTAAACATGTACCTTATGTTGATATTTTTATAAGCTTTTTACAGCTTATATTCTAAGCCAAGATTATTTGAACTATTAAAAAAAAACATATTTAGTTGCCTTAAAATATTGCTGAAAATAAATAAAGAGTCATTTATAAAAACAAGAAAATACATTGAAATTCATGTATAATACCAGGAGAGGATGTTTTGTAGGCACTACTAGCAATTAAAAAGTACAAAAGATGTGAGTTTGAGGCAATTTTAAATGGTTAATTATAAATACATTATTTCTGCTTGCGCTCAGAGATAGAAGTCCCACCCCATCCCGCTTCTTAAACTTCGTGTCCTGCCGAATATTCACTTGCTCAATTTTCAAAAATAGTATTGCTATCAATAAAAATTTAATAACAAACATTGGGCTGACACATAGTAAGAGATAATAATAAAATTCAATGAAATTTTAGCTTTAAAAACCTTTTCTTAAGGTAAATACGGTTTACTTATACAAAGGTGGTCGCAATTTTACAAGGTAATTGTCAAGCCAGTTGATGATAAATCAACTTCAAATCAAAAAGGTAGCTAAAATCATGATAATTAACTTCACAAAATGCGTCTAAATTTCAAAGTATCGAAAAGATATTAAAGGTACCTGAATTTACAATGAATTAACAATTTTAAACATTATTTTTGATTCAGTTTTTCTCAACTCAAGAGTGATTTTCCCCCACTTTTCTGAAGTGGGTACTCACTTTCGATAAACATTCACAATAGAAGTCATGACCTGCACCGCCTCATTTCCATCTCTGTTTTCGCTGCACCAATTACATCTATTTGAGAATTATCCAATCAGAAATAAGTATCCAAGTCAGGCGTGGCTGTAGGGAGAGGGGGCACCCGGGGCTAGTGCCACCCCCTTTTAAGGAATTTCTTATTTGTGCCAAAACATCATTTATATGCATTTCAAATATTTTTCATATTGATGTTTACAAGCGTGTCATCCCAAATTTTAAATTTAGCAATGCATACAATTTTCTAATTAGAATTTAGAGTTTAAATTACTTGTTATTTATAAATTTTTACAAAACAAAAACAGGAATGTGCAATCCCCCTTTTTGCAGAAAATTCATTTCAAAACTCAGTAACTTTAAACACCACTGGGGTAAAAATTAACCCCAGGATATGTTAAGCTCATAAATACTGATTTATAAATTTACAGACAATGTACAATTAAATGTAAATATTAGAACAGCACAAGTATTGTGTTATTATGCTTTGAGAAGTTGCTTGATCTTGAATATTCATTGGAATTTCTATGCATTTTGTTCTTCAAAATATTAGCTTGCAATCTTCAATTTATTTCAAAATGAACAGACCCCAAAAAAAGCTGCAGCGTCACAAGCAATTGATTTTCTATTTGCTGTCAATGAAGGCTATCCTGATTGTAAGTTTCAAATTTAAGATATATATATATATATCCTATGAAGTAAATGCATCAATTTTCTAACAAATAGATTAGCTCTAGTATTGTTCATTGGCTTTGTTATTCTGATAGTATGCATATATATATATATATAGTAGTAAAGAAAAGCAGGGTAGTGTATATACGGGTTTCTAATAATAATCATTTTTCAATGACTTTTTACACTTTTCTATTGATTTTGATAAGAAAAAAGGCGTTTTTTAGAAATTCTGGATTTGGCAGCCATTGGTCAAAAAAACTGCGGCCATACTTGTATTTTTAATTATTCAATTATACCCATTTTTAACTATACACCTATATGTTTTTGAACAATTTTTTTGACCCTTTTTAAACCCTGCCTTTTGCGACCTAAATTAGTTAAAAGCAAATTATTTCAATTTTTGAAAATTATAAATTTTTAGACATTTTACAAGCTAAAAATGTTACATGTACATCTAAAAGTCTATCCAACACAACAGATAGAAAAATACAATTTGAAATAGAACACTTGGATCCAATAAGGAATCCATATGGGAAACTATTTTAATTTCAAATACCACATATGTTAGATATGACGTAATTCTGTCTACATTCCACACACACTCTGCATACATCTGTTACTTTTGCTTTGCTCCACATTCATTTCAAAGTCTTAAAATTTAACTCTCAAGTCACATTAAGTCATGTTTCAAAATTCGTTAAAGGAATTTCTTACAAATATTATACAGAGTTATCCCCATTTAAAGCAACAAAGTGAGGAACTATACCAATTATTCATGCAAGAATATGGTGATGCCGCTTCTTCAACAAGAGATTCAAATACACAAATTGAGTTATATTCTAATACAATGAATGCGAATCTCAATTCAAATGCTCATTTAAGGGAAATTA
>CABFPE010000129.1:1044227-1069510 GCA_900660155.1 Hofstenia miamia | reverse complement strand
TATATATATATATATATATTCGCAGTCACATAATTTAGACAATTTCTTCACAGCATAACCTTAGCTCGATAAATTTTTGAATGAAAAATAACGTATACACGACCCATTCGTAAAACAATGATGATGTCCTTCAGCAGCGTCTTCTCATGAGCACTCTATCATCTTTGGATTTCAAGACAACTACATGATTGTGTCAAGAGCAATGATTCTTTTATCTACATTGCATTGCAGCATAGACATTACTGGAGAAGAATAGAGACTCGTATTGTACAATAACTACTTATTGAATCAAGCGGTACGTGATCTACTCTTGCGGGGAATTTCTCTCGTTGGCCATTTGCAATGTTCAGCAACATACTAGTTATTGTTTTATTTCTTAATTTGAATCTAAATTATGCTAATAGTGTGAGACATAAGGGTAGAATTGTTCTACATAAACTTGCAAAGACTATTCTTTTTCTTCAATTGGAACTACGAATACTTCCCCTAGTTGCTCCTTTGCAGCAATGTCCAAAGCCTGGATCTATCAGGGCTAGAATCATAACAATCTGCCATGTCTGCCCCAGAAGTGAGGATTAGAAAACCCAATGAGTCGGTGGAAAATTTAGTAAGAGTGTTTGCAAATATCATTCAAAAATAGTTTCTAATAATTGTTAGTATTTCTAATGAAACAAAACTATAGTTCTAAATTGAATGGAGATAAATATCTATGTACTTACTTAAGTTGTACTCTTCTATATGCTTTTAGTTGCTATTTAGAAAATGAATTTATTATTTTTTCATTAAACGGAGAAAAAATACTATTTAGCAATGCTGGGGTAAAAAGCTACCCCAGTTGTCGTAAACGTAATTTTTTCTCTTGGTCGTTAGAGGGTTAATTAAGCGTTTAATTGTTCTATTGAAAAACCGGGCATTCAGAACTTCGCTCTGAGATGTAGATAAAATCCATGCTTAACCAACCTACGAATGTATTGGAATTTTGAGAAGTTATATCCATCATACCGCGATATAGGAATATTTTCAATGGCTACGCTAAAAGCGATGATATTAATTCTCAAGATTTGCTTGGTATTCAAACAGACTTTACAAACCGTTGTCTTCTATGGTCCACTAGTTTAATTTAGACATAATTTGCAATCTACTCAACATTTAAAGTTAGTAAAGATCATGTTGTGTTTTCACAACTGGCGTGTTTCCAATTTACATTAGCATTCATTTGTAATGGAACATTGACTAAGAAAGTAAAATATTTCAACAGCATATTAATCGATTTTTTAAACTCTTTCGATTAATCCATTTTCGGGCTTAATTTAAAAACAAGTCTGTGCTTGTTATGGAATTCTCTACAACCATGAGAAAAAAGGGCATTTACTATATGTACATCAACACTATAATTTTTCAAGTTTGCACATGGAAATGCAGTTCTCTTCCTTTTCCACTAGTATTTTAAACACATTTTCATAATTTTCCATATAAATCTTCACATCTGTCCATAACTATTTGAGCTGGAGGCTTGGATTCTGTCGGATTTAGTCCAATTGGGTTAGGACCAAACTCATTCCCAAGACTGAAAAAAATAGATTTTATGGGACTAAGTAGTCTCGTAGAACCGTACTAGTGATTTTTCAAGTTGTCTATAATGTAAACAGCACATCAAATTTTATTCAGACACCTGCAATATTTGGCTTAGTATAATATAATTTTGTGATGCCTTTTCAATTTCATATTTAGTGATTATCTCAGTTGCAGTCCTGTTAAGATTGAATTAAAATTTAGTAATATACAATCGTATATACATGGTGATGAAGTATAGAAAAACTCATGCAGCAAACTTATATGCAACACAAACTTTCTTTAGAGGATAATATTAATTACGATACCAATCTGCATATGTCATATATGCACATACATTACTCACCAATATTAGATGTCACAAATGGTCCAGTATTTAAAATATTCGGAAGCTAGACTTGTTTTAGTTTTACCATTGTAGTGGATGCGATTTCTAACAATTAACCTAATTTTGTCATTGCATTCACTATGCTTTGCATAATTCAGACAAATTTTGGTTTTTAATGCATTTTTTAAAAATTTTATTAATATTTAAATAAATGTGGAGGGCTTTGAACATTTTCAATAGCCTTGAGAATGTCTATTTTTTGAAATCGCATTGTCATAAATTTTCATTAAATAAAATGGCTTCCATTTTCACTCCATTTGCTTTTATTTCCATAATTGTAAGTTCAGTGTAATTAACTGTGTTATATCAATAACATATAGTCTGTTAATAGTCATATACTGGCAAGTCTTAGATACGTTATCGCCATAAAAGTGCTTTGCACTGGTGTTCTTTAGATTTGATTGGCATGGCCATGATTTAGTAAACTTTAAATCTTTGCCTCAATTCTAAATCCTTGTTGAATTGCTTAGAATTAATAGAGTGTAATATACAATCTGTTCATTTATCTCTGTTATTTAACACTAAAGCGTGTTTCCATAGCTACCGTCAAAACAAAATGTGTCAGATGTCTGTTTGTTCTGTGAAATGGTCGTTTGTATAAACACGAAAGCGTTGTCAAATGTCATATCATTCGGCTATCAGCAGTTTTCAATTAGGAATTGCATGCACTATTATCGTGGCTATGGAAAGAATAGTGGATTATTCACTTGAAATTTATAATCTCATATTTCCATTTGTGCTCTCTAAAACATCTATACATCTAAAAATAATTACATTTTGCTGTTCTAAAGATAGCTCGAGATACAATAAGGATATATGGTATACAAAGTAACTAAAATTAAAGTGTTATGTTGATTCATTTTATTCCGATGCTTACAAATATTGTGAACGCAGAAAAATTCTTAAAAAACTGTTATTAATCCTATTATATTAATAAATTTAATTAAAATTCGAAAGAAAAATATGTATATGTTACAATACTGGAGAAGTGTCCATGTTTTTATTTATAAATATATCAATAAATAGATATATAATGTATTTACTGATGGTAGTTTTAGCATGTTGAGCTCTATATAGAAAAAATCTAACCTACATTAAAGTTTATAAAATTTATTTTATGTGCATGGCCATATAATTAATATCTTAATTTAATAGTAACTTTGCTCTTGGAATCTATGATGTTTATGATTCGATGAAAATCTTATAAGTTTTTATGCTATGAAATTTTTACCGCAGATAACCAAATCAATTGAATAGCACTAACAACCAAGAATATACCTTCATAAGAATAAGCATGCATTGAACCCACTAAGGGAAGTGATCCAAATTCAATACATTAACAAGCGAAAATGCAACCGTAAACAACAATTCTAGCTTCAAATGGCTGCATACGCTTAATAAATTGATTTGCATAGATATATTTGAAGAAATGTGCAGAACCTAAATGTGTCAAAGTTATTTGAATTAACATTTGAGGAAAAAACACGCCTTTAACGTAAACTTCAACTTTAGCGTATTTATTTTGACTGTAAGTTAACGATTTGGTTTACGGTCATGTTAACGTAAAACACCATTTGTTAACGGTGTTGTTAACGTATTGAATTTGGATCACTCCCTAACAGTGTTGACCAGGTTAAACTTTTATTTAAACACTTTCAAACTATATAGCTGTGAGTTTAAAAACACGTGTACACAAAAATTATTAATATTAATATTAAGAAAAATATGGTAGGGTGAGCTATCAAACGTGTTGGTTGATCAATTATATAGGAAAGTCGCTCATTATCAGAACCATCTAATAATTGACGAATGTAATTGATTGATGTATTACTGGCTTATAACACAATAGCCTTGCCCTGTTACATTCAATATATCTCGGCTACACACTGCTAAGTGCATTGGCTATGATAATGAAGGCAAATTTACTAGTTAAAATAAACAAAACTTTTTTGTCCTTATCAATTACGCATGCCTCTCCACATGGACTACTAAATGGAGTCCATGGTCTTTCCATTGCATCCCCAGGAAAAAGAGAAAATAGATGCAGTTATAAATTGGAAATTTCATTGAAACAAGAACGCAAAACAAACTGAAGAAAATTGCGACGACTTCGCCACTACTACAGGTTCTTTAATTCGCTCCTTACCCATAAACAAGTTTTTGTGACGACATTTTTTTTTGTAAACAGTATTTTATATTGTACAAAGCAACTCTAAATATAGATATTTTCTTTCTTTCTGCTATAAAACCGTAGAAACTCATATGAGAAATTGTGCACGGAAAGATCCAAATTGCGAAAAATGCTTATCTCCGAAAATCAAAGAAATCGCTATATGATGAGAATGATAAGATGCTAGCTTATGTCTAAGTGCTAAAATTCTTTTATTCCCTATAGTTTATATCACTTTTGGTGTGTTTAAGTTATAGTTTGAATAAAAGTTTGGAAGTTATTAATGTTTAACAGTTTAAATAGAGTTTAACTGATCAACACTGTCCAGTGGCATCGGAATAATTATGCATGTAATGCACGTTTCATAAAAACGTCAGTTTCTGTTAAAAATTTAGTTTTTTCAGTGAGTTCTACATAATAGTTAAAATATGCAACATTATTTAATTCAGGTGTCATGTATCCTCATCTCCCCTACCCCATTTCCAACTCCAAATTTGCAACAAATACATTGCATCTGATTTTAATATTTCTTTAATTGCATAGCATTTCTGGCAATAAACATGCTTGACAAATTGTTATTTATAGGCATAAATAGTGCGGACTAAGCACTAACGATTGGTTTAAAATGCCTTTGTTTTGCACAGTTTTCGTAAATCCTGCTGTGAAATTTACATTCATTTATGCGTGCAGTTTTCTTTTGCAACAGTAGACCTCAAGCGTTCAATTTTCAAAAACGTCTGCCAATCGTATGTCAATCTAACGTACTAAACGTTACGTACTTCGATGGATTCTAAACCAGAATAGACGCTAACTGCGATATTTTGACAAAACAGTTTTGTTATAATTGAAACGCTTACTGCTATAAAAACTTTTAATATTATCACAGTTAACCATGTCGAATATAAGTTTGCACATTCAAAACAAAGATTTTGATAAACTTGAATTAAGCAATCAGTTTCACTAGTCCTGACATAGAATGCATGCAACATTCGCATCTTTTTTGTCGCACTAAAATTATTTTCATAGAACAAGGAAACTTGGCATTGGAAACATATATTTAGGCATAACTCTGTCCATAACCCATCTATTTTCTTTGTCAGTAAAACTCTTGGCGCGAATTTCATATTTTCGAACTTGTCATAGAGACAATGGAAAGGAAAATGCTATCATTGTTGGCAACTACATTAAATTCTACACGGAAACAAAATTTGTAGAAATGGACATTAAATGACTCTCAGTCTTACTGACAAAGGATGGGTTTAGGTTAGGGTTGGTTAGAGATATGCCTAAATATATGTTTTCAATGCAAATATTCCATCTTCTATGAAAATAATGTTAGTGAAACAACATACTTTTTTGCATATGTATATATACATGGAATAATCTTGCATATATATATATATATATATATATATATATATATATATATATATATATATACTCCAAATACGTAAAAATGAACTCATAACCAGTTTTTTCGAAAAAGGTTCTTAGCATTTGATTATGGAGATTTTTCTTATTTCTTGCAGTCAGTATGCCTTTCCTATAATCTTATTTATGAAGTGTTTATTAAATAATACGAAGATTATGTAAAAATTCTTTGAGCACAATATTTTTAAAAAATACCGAGCTAAAATGAGCCTCATTCAAAGATTTTATGTGGCTAGCCGAGCCGAGCTTACACAAAATTTAAACGAACCGAGCTTGGAAATGTCGGCTCGTTGACAAGTCTGGTCACCTCTGACAATAAAATTTAATTTGAAATTTTATGGGGAATAATTAAATTTATTGCCTGATGTACGTTCTAGCAAGAAATTATGACTCATTCCAATATTATGTAATTGAGTTTTCAAAGAACATGATGCATTTCAATTGTGGTGATTCTAACGTTAAGTTATTGCCTAGATGTTTTCTAATAATACATTTCATTTTAAAGTTGTAATAATATCATTCATTGCACTTTTATTACTTTCTTGTGTGTTTGATTACATTTGAAATGAATGTTGTTTTTGGTTTTAATTGACATAATCGTAAATTTATGTCACATTTTTCACATAGAGTTTGAAGTCTATTGGAAACAATAAACATTGCGATATATTAACCTTGAAGTGTCGGTTGTACTACAAATTTACAGAAACGTTTACAGTCCGTACTCAATTGTGCAGCAAGGGTAATTTTCCGAAAACATCGGAAGTGTTCTGCACTAGCATTGCTGAAGAAGTTAAAAATTTTACCAATAAAAGAGAGAATTGGTTATAAGATCATATATACTATCCGTAGATTATCTACATCCACATTCACAAACCTAAATATCTAGCCGAATTACTTCAATTATACATACCAAATCGCGATTTAAGTTCGTCTGATCAGCTTTTATTAGTTTCCCCAAAATCCAATTCAACTGCAGAAATGCTTCCTTTTGTATTTTTGGGCTGAAACTGGAATTCCTTACCATCCATTTTAAGATTGGAGGCGAGGCATATCCTGTTTAAAAGAAAGTTAAAAAAGCTTTTGTTTGAGCGTGCATTTCATTATGGTGGTAGTTAATTTACTGCAAATTTGTTGGCGCAGTCGAAATTTAGCAGGGTTAATATATATAAATCTTGCATATGTGCATATTTTCGATTTAGAAATACATTTATTTATTTATTTATTTAAGTGTCCAAGTTAAGGCCTCGATGTTTTCTTGATAGTTCACAAATTCATATTTTGTACAAAGCGTGCATCAATGAGATTTCAGTGGTCTACATAAATATAGAGAAACAGTTTAGATTGGTTGTTGCTCCCATTAACTTTAGACCTGACCTTTTATTGAAAACCGTTATCTTTTCTATTGCTTCAGTAACAGCATTATATTTCACTACACACTTTTCAAAATTACATGTTCCACCAATGGATGTGCCAATATTCCATGAATTAAAAATGTCTTATTACGCCATGAGAAATTTGTTTGAAAATTGTTTGTCTTTTTAGAAAGTAATTAGCAGTTTAAAATTTGTGTTTCAACAATATATGTAACATATTTTTTCCCGATTTGTTATGTTCTCAAAGCATCTATAGTTTTGCATGAGACATGAAACCCATAGTGTTGCAGCACACTAATGTAGGCAAGGTTCCTATGATTTGAACCTCAACATTTAGTTAGTTTATTGTGTACCAATATCCTATAATTTCATCGTTATTCTCAACTTGAATAGCGCTCCTTCTCTGGGCCATATTTACCTCAAACGTATATTATGATTATTATATATGTAGGTACAAGTTAACAAAGTTTCATTGTTCTATTTTACCATCGTGAAATATGCATATTTTTTTAGGACTTTTTGGGAAATATTTTTACAGTAAGAGTGTTTGGTTATTTCAGTTTCCGAACACATTTCAATACTTCGACTCATGGGAATATTGCTAGCAAAACTATGGTGATTATTTTTACATAGTGGCAAAACCAAGCTAGTGTAGAAATATGCGAAAATATTTTAACGGTAAAATAATTTATATCTTAATGAAAATTGAGGACAATAAATGAGCTAGCATAGCGTGTTAAACCAGCGCTTTGGTATCCTGGCAACCACGTTGAAATGAATAAAGCGTGTTATCTAGAGATGGGACAGCGTTTTATTTATTAAGTCAGCGCTCGTAACAGAATTCTACTAGGCAACTGTTAGCAAATGTGTTTTTCGTTTTCCAACATTCGTTTAAACAATGCCATTCACTGGCCATAAAATGGGGACAAACGCTCTTTACAATTTATATTCATAACACATGTTACATTGCATTTACAATTGCCTTTCAATATTATTTTTAATTTTAATTCATATTTCATAATCCTAGCATGTACAAAGTCAACGAAAAATATTTACTTGCCCCTGGCATTTGCTACTGAAATTTTAAAAAATTCGTATTTTATTGTACATGTACTCAGCGCTAAAATTTCAAAATTCAATATACAAACTTAGTTATATTGTGGAAGTTAAAATAATGGATTTAAAATGCATATTATCACATTAATTTTTAATATAAAATTTTGGATGTACACCTAAATAGCTTAAGCTCCATAATTGATTTTTCAATGGATATTACATAGAATTGACTAGGAAAAATTGATTTTCTAAACAAATCATAAACATTTAGTGACGATCTCAGTGAGAACGTCAATAAATATTTATAAGTAATAATATTATATTTAAGCATAAATATATACAAAAAGTCTGGCTTAATGCCATCTTTGTTTTGAATATTTAGGATTTATGCAAATGCTAGAACAAGGAATCTGTGATTGAAAACTACTTGAATTGCATAGCAAAAATCTAGTTGGAATTGTACAAATATAAAAAGTATATTGCTAATAAGATAGGATATATGATTAAGTAAAAAGACAAAAACTTGCAAACGTTATTTATTTTATCTGTAAAAGAGTAACATCCAAATTCTAGTCTTCACTCTAAAAGTTAGATACATACATGTGTACATGTAAGCTTTGTACATGTTTTATATGTCTGTACATGTTTACACTAAAAGCAGTACATGCAAGTACATAAAGCAGTGTACATGTGAAGGAATATGAAGCAGGTCATAAAGACTAGAAATTGAAGTTTACATGCACAGATGTAGAAGAGAATCATCATTAGATGTTAAAGAAATAAGGTGTAAAGAAGCTTTGGAAACTTAATAAAGCGAAAAACAAAAAGGTGAATAACAACAGTCATCACATCAGGAATCAAAATAATATCATGCATTGCTGCGTCTCACGCATCAATCAATCAATCAATCAGAATCCAGAATCCAAGCGCAGAATATCACATTCAAATCCAAAGCAAATAATTTTAGTTTTTCTATCATTGATTCATATCACAAACATATTCAAGAAGAATCACCATATCCAATATGTATTCATATGCAAAGGTATTAGAAAAATTTTTCCTAGTCAAGGACGCAGTCTTACTAATTGAAATACAGTGGTGTAACATTTTGATAATTTCACATAGTCCATCATTTCGACTTGCGCATCAACTCTATAATACACCATGGTAGAAGTAATGATCTAATATTCATTCCGCAACATCTACCTGATCAATTTTCTGAAAATTCACAAGCAATTTTCAAGTGCAAAATATGTTTAAAATGCTGATAAAAATAGTCATTAATATTCCTACATATTTAGGATTTCAGGACAAACTGTTAATGCAGGATGTAGTGTGACCCAAATAAATGAAATTCAAGTCAATAGAAATAAAGACTTAACAGGTACATCAAAATTTGGTATAATTTCTGAAGAACTTCCACTGTTTTTTTTACAATCAAATATTTGCATAAAAAGAGACCATTTACACATACGAATTTATGTTTCAAAATCGTATGTATGTAAATGCAATTTTAAATTTCATTGAAAAATTTCCAATCTAAGCTCTAAGATCGTTTCGAAAATCATGTTCTAAATGATGCAGAAGAAGCGTTATAGTTGCAATAAAAAATGAGAATTAAGTTGGTCCCTCAAAAAGGCATATTTTATGTGTTTAAAATAATTAGTAAATCATTACTTCTTTTTTTGACATTCGCAAATATAACGTACACAGAGCACAGTAGTCGTATGCGACTCTCATAAAAATGGATTTGCTAAGGAACTTAAGTGTTAAAATGAAGCATGTTAAATAACCCTAGGTCAATTCGCATGTTAAATTCCCAATTAGAAATAGCTCATTTATAATTTGAATATTGCTATTGCATCGCATAAATTATTCAATGCACACTCAACACACGTTTGTCACAAAGAAAACAAAGGCAACCAAAAGCGACATTCATCAGTGTTCACTCGCCTCAAATATATCTGAACTTAGAAAAAATTGAATTGCATGAGTTGTTCAGATTAGTTTAGAAACCAGGTTATAAAGAGGCCCTGTTAAGCAGGAAGAGAGAGCTAAAGATTTAATATCTTCTGAGCTGAAATGGGAACTGGAATGTCTTTATTTTTCACCCAAATTAATCTTCCAATATCACAACCTGTTTTCTAGATTCATTCAACTAGCTAAGACTCAAATACTTAAATATACCCTTATTGATAGGAGAACTAAATTCCAAATGAAGGTACCTTGAACAACTATTTCCTGATAAAGTTAAAAAGCACTGTCTTGCCTTAAAAGAATGTAAAATAACCTGGTTTCTAGTTTTATTGTATCACTCATTCTCATATGTACTCGCCGGAGACCGGGTTGCTTTGAAGATTTAGAGAAAAAGAAAAGGATGAAGAATAAATCAGAATTCATTTTCTTATGCAATTGTAAATGCTGCAAAAATAACAAACCCATTCAGATGTAGATATTAGTGGGTATTAAATTCAAACTCATAAGAAAAATTGAATTTAATTTAGAATGGAGTGTGAACCTTAACCGACCCTTCTCAGTTAAACTTTGGATGAGGACAAAAACCCGGTCTCCACTCACAGACATTCACACACAGTGATTTCTGCAGATAGTTGATGAGTGATCCTTCAATTTACTGCCAACGTAGCACCCTCATCCGGGTACCCCTTATACATCAACGTGCTCTGAACATCGCTCAGTGATGCTGAAAAAGAAGCTTGTTATTAAATGATAGTGACAATGTATAGACAATGCTGCACAGGTGCCTAATTAAGAAAGTCAGACATGGAGGTGGACTCGTTTGTTTCCAATTCAAAGTTCTTATGGAGTTCTGAATTATCTTAACAAAAATATGCACATTATGCAATGAGTTTATGTATATGTTGTAGGATCAGGGTTGGAATCTGGGTTGAGGTGACCTTTGGCCTAAAGATTTAGGCCAATTGCCAACTCTTTATTTGATATGTGATTGTATTTGAAATTGATCGTTTCTGTCATAAATATCTAGGAAACAAAAGCCCATTTTCATGTCTTTAGAAAATGTAAATTTGCACGGAGATATTAGATTGTTCCAATTTTAACCTTAACTGAGAAGAGAGACAAACGAAACATTTTCTACTTATGTGCACTAGAGGGAATAGATTGGAATCAAGTCTTACAAGTTATAACGTAAAGCGAAATCATTCTTATTGCCAATAGCTAAGCTAAAAAACTGTATTGAAAGAAACGGTTGTTTGAATCAAATATTTCTGTACAGCACTGAGGTACATGCGAATATAAGATAAGCAACGCCACACATTAGCAGTATCTATAAAAATATGTTCATAAATTGCATTCCTATAGTGGTTTAATAAACTTTTGAAAAAATCTGAAATACGTGTCATTTACTTTTTTTTAGTATATGTGAAGAAACTTCAGTTAAAAAATTAATTGTTGAAAGTTTCCACGCCAACTTCGAGTGGTATTGCTTTATTTATATTAATGTATATATGCTTCAATAAATATTCTATATTAAATTAACTTCGCTTAATGTGCTTAGCGATCGCGTTAAAGGGTCAGATTTCATAAAAAATACATCAATATTTACAACAATGGAAATTAATAAGTTCTACATGCTTATATCTCACTTTGCCCATTGACACTGCGTAGTTTATTAATAACTTTTCGCTCCTGCAAAAATTTCAGGAGTCGTAGTAAAGCTAGCAGAGCAGAACCGCCTGCAAAAAATATAAGAACGAAGCTGTGGGGTATTACCTGCAGTATTGTCTTGAAAACGCTCATGCCCAGCGCTGCGCCAATGGAATTGAGAACGTTGACGAAGATCGAGAAGGCCTTCCTCCATGCTTCTTCTTGCGATAGATCTTTAGCGTGAACAGAAATGTAGTAAAGAACATGACGAATTGAGATCGACTGCATTACGAAAAGTGTGTTACCAACGATGTTGTTTGCAGCAATGACTGTAAGGGGAGTTGCCTTGAAAAGGGGAATAGTTGGTTGGGTATTGAGGGCTGCCATTAAAGCGATGATAACCAGCACGAATTGCAAAACCACTCGATGATGCTTTTTGATGAAATGGAAGGATAACCATGTCAATGTGATGCAGAGACCAATAAGCAAAACACTACTAGAGAAGAATGCCAGGGAAAGATAGTACTCGAGGTCTGACAGATATGCCTCATTGTTAAATTCCGAAATGAAGGTGACATTTGATGCGTTCACTGAGAATTTATAGTCAGATGTCTGGGATGAGTTTGTGATGTTTGCCGACATCGTTGAAATTGTCGTATAGTCTGGTTGGGAGTGTAGTTCTGTCAGAACAGAAGAAAGGGGGAAAATGATTAAATTGGACACAATGTAGGCCGTAAAACTCAGAAATATTTGAATTATCTCAATGAGAATTGAAGGGATTCGCATGAGCTTGAAAATTTCGTGACTTTGCGCAGTGAAATTGACTTGGTAAGCGTTGATGTTTTTTGCCTTGGATGGAGTTAAGAGGAATATAACAATTGTTAGCAGGTACATAGAACTAGTAATAAGCACAGCTGATCCTACGTATCGGAGATAGCCAAAGAAGTAGGTACCTAGGAATGAAACGGCGATATAGGTAATACTTCCTGTTGCCAGTGAAAGACATTCAACCTGAATGGCCTTTCGAGGAACCTGAAGAGTAATTATACTTTTAATAGCACACTGGCTTAAGCGTGAACCACAGCCTTTAAAAAACATGCATATAAAATATAAAAAGAAGAAAACCCTATATGAGCAGACAGAGCTGGACACTGCAGCGAAGATATAGACAGTGCTCATGAGAACAGTGGCGATGAGAAGATTTAGTCGAAGACTTCTTTTTCCAAAGATGTAGAAATACTTCAATGACACAAAACATGTTACGATGGAGCCAACTTCACGAGCTACCATTGGCAAGTGAGCAATTTCTTTGTGAGGCAAGGAATCACCAGCATATTCTACTTCTAAGAAGTAGATTAAATAGTCTAATACAGATGAACTCCAGGTGACAATGTGTACCAGTACAATTGCAAGGATGTAACGAAATTCTTCTCGGCTCTCTGACATTCTTTTCAAAGGTCGTTGATCAACTTCTTATTCAGAGATATGGTAAAGTTGGTATACAGTAGTCAGGACACTGTGCCATTCTGCACCCACTGTATAGGTACATTGTGACACGATTCTCCATTCGAAGGCAGAAAATAATTTTGTTATACACAACGTTACTTACGACCGTCCACGACCTGAGAATTAGTAAAATGTTCAAATGAAGAATGACGTCAATCGCGTACTTTTCTCGTAAGATGGCGTGTGCATTGTCAAATTAATACAGTACTTTCTTAATTGAGGTTGGAGAAACGTTCAATTAAATATACATTGGAAATTGAAAATTTATTTAACTCAATATTCCGTGTGATTTGTGCTGCCTCACTTAAGTAATATTTTACTCTTTCTCTTGAGCCAGAAAATATATAATTAAAATTGTCATCATAAAAACTTCAGAAGTAATATATCATATCTGCACCAATATTAAATAGTACATATTTTACTAAACGGTATCCTGTTTCAAAGTGACAGTAGTGGGCTGAAATTACAGAATGAATATTTACCAATGACGTAAATTATTATTTGTTCTAACCATTTCTATGACGCAAAATTAAATAGCCTTAAAATCACTTCTGAACGATCATTATTGTTAACCAACTTTCTCTAATAAATAAACATTGAATTATACAATTTACAGACTATCATTATTACTCAAAGCAATTGGCGCCTTCTTAGTGATGCTTGGTGACCTTTCCTAACTCTGTTTGGGAATCATATTACATAAAAATTACTTTCTAAATATCTGATCAGTTTATTTTGGAATTCTTTTCAACAGGGGATATATCATCTTCCAATGTGTGCTAAAACTTATTGATATTGTTTGTGTGAAGAAAGTATGTAAAACATATTTGTTAAGTAAGGCATGAACTATATTGAAATCCTTCACTTACAACTGTTAAAAAATATTTAAATACTTTCAAAAAGTACCCAAATTTTTAGATTTTAATGACGTCATCAAAATATTGAGGACATCTAGTTTTGAAAATTCCAAATTGATAGCGCTGATATGACGAACATTTGCTTCCTTAGGTCTAATATGGTTAAGAATCGCCATGGTAGTAAACAGATAAGATTGCCATTGCAATACACGTAATAATTCTTTATAGTAAATGATTGCTTGATTGCATTGTTGCATGCACAATTTTAATAACGGATAAGGTGTTAATAAAAATATAGAAATTTCTTCGAATTCTTTATACGTAATCTAAATTTTGAATCAGAAATCCCCCAAATATGTTTTAAAAAGTAGCGTTAAAATTGAACAAGATTATTTCTTAGTAAAAAGTGTATAAAGTAACGGTTAGATTATGTTTTGCAATTTTATTACTGATTGTTAGTTACATTTTTTTTCTAAAATTTTACACAAGTAGATTTTTGATCATCCTAGTAACTTCTTAGTAAAAATTTTTTTAGATTATTAAGAGTTAAGAGCTCGAAATACTTTCCATTGCCTCGAAGATCGAAACATGTTTCATTTTCAAGATCCTTAATTTTTCGCTGTTTTTCGAAAAAAAATGTTCTTTTCTCAGTCAGAAATATTTGAGACAAATATTGAAAGACTCTATGTTAGAATGGGAATTTTTCAAACTTCTAATGAGATGGGATGTTTCTGTCCAATTTTGATCCCAACTCTCCTTACTTTATAAACTTCCCATCGCATCTCCACATAAGTCATTGTTAGTCTCATAAGCTTTCGGATTTCTTCGATATGATACTTATCTTGAAAAAAAATTACTTTTAGGCTTTTTGGTAAGGGGCATTAATTTCAATCTTTTGGTATTTTCTCTATTTTCAATATTTAGATTTAAAAATTACATTTAGCCCATGCCCACTAAATTATAGGCCTATTTCAATCACGACCCCAATAAGTAAAGTTTTTGAAAGACTAATATTCAGTCAAATGTTCGAGCATATTAAAAAACATAATCGGCTCTCTGCAACCCAATTTGGATTTAGAAGAAGTTTTTCAACGAATGATGCACTTATCCAGGCAACAGAGAACTGGCGAAATTCATTGGATGATCAACAATATGTTGCTATTGCATGCTTAGATCTCTCTAAGGCATTTGATTCAATCGACCATGACATACTAATAAAAAAACTAAAACGTATGGGATTCTCCCTCGATAGTACTAGTTTAATTGCGAGTTTCTTAAGTAATAGGAAACAACGAGTTAAAATCAACTCAGTACTTTCAGACTGGCTGTATATTGAAAAAGGTGTTCCGCAAGGAACCATTCTTGGACCTCTTCTGTTTAATATCTATGTCAATGATATGAACTTTTATACTAATTGCAATCTTATACAATATGCAGACGATACCTGTATATTTTCCGCCAACAAGTCATTAGATGTTGCAATAAAAAAAGTGGAATCCAACTGCCAGTCACTAAGCCATTATTTCGCTATGCACAAATTACGCATTAATGCCGAGAAAACGCAATTTTGTATAATGAACCCCTTTTTCAACAATAACTTGCATACAAATAAAAATTTGACTATAAAAAATGCAATTATTTCTACAAGTGATACTTTCAAATATTTAGGAATAATAATTGACTCAAAACTTTCTTTTTCCGAGCACATTAAATCTACACAGAAAAAAATTGCTGCTGGCATAAGAACTATTTCTCAGGTTGCTGACCTATTACCTCCTCATGCAATAATTCAGCTATTCCACGCATTTGTTATGAGCCACCTAAATTACGGGAGTGTACTATTTTCAAATTTGAGCACATCATTGATAAATAAACTTCAGCTGCAATATAAATGGGCTTTAAATGTTTGCAAAAGAAATTCTAGTAACACCAAAAATTATATTTTGGAAACGTGTCCTTCTCCTCAACAATTAATACAAATCAATATTGCTACATTATTTTTCAAAGCTGCTAACGAAATTCCGCCTTATGATAAGATAAATCTCCCTGAATTCAAGAAAACTTTCAATAGACGGTCTAAGAAATATGTTGTCACTAGGTTCAGACGTAAAGTCAAAGAAAATTCATTTTTAAACGTAGCCACAAGGCAATGGAATAATCTACCTAACGAAATTAAGCATATTACAAAACTGAAAGAATTCCGAAATAGTGTGAAAAGATTTATTCTTAAGCAAAAATTCATCTCAGGAAGATCTTGGACAGGGTACAAATTCTATAATAGCAATTACACAATTACTAGAATGTAGACTTATTCTTAGCCTTCTTAGCAATGTATAGGTTTGTAAATAGTATGATTTTGTTTTATTTTTTTTTAATGACGCTATTTTGAGAAGCCATCAGTTTGTATTAATTGCTTTACCTTCTCTTAATAAAGATTGTTTTATCTTATCTTATCTTAGTTGGAATCGGCCGCAAATAATTAGGCCCGGCCTGTGGCCGGTGAATGACTTAGTCTGCCGCCCTATTCTGGCCAGTTTGGGCCCGCAAAAATGTAAATTTGCTTTCTCATATAATCTCAAAAAAAGAACATTGAAAACGGTGCAGAATAGTATATTCAAAAATGTTATAAATCCAAATATACAGAAAAATATAAAATATATAATTATAGAAAATACTATGGCCATTGACCGGTAAAAAAGCCTCCTTTAATACGCTTAATGATTCAACGGAAGCACTATCTAATAGCGACCGCTTCCCTGTAATGATTTGTGAGAGACTAAATTATTTCTGTCAATCCAACTCAATCTACATGTAATGAGGTTTACATATACTAGAGGTGGGCGCCGCCGTCAGGCGACTACTATGGCGGGCAGACCCGATGAGGTCGGCGGCGGCGGTGCAGCCGGCTGAAGGGCATCTATAGAACTGGATTAGGCTGTATAATATTCCAAATATAAACACTAGAAGGCCTATAGCCCTGTAGAAACTGTATATGATGCTAGCAGTATTGTGAAACTATCTATCCCCAAAGATGTTCCTCATGCACTTGAAGACAATCTGTTTAATAATTCAAAGCCTAATCAATGTCAAACGTCACTACCACATCAACGACATTAAGTGCTGTTTCCCTTTTATGACCAATTTCGTTTGTCTTGATATAGTTTTAGTTATCAATCGGCTCAGCCATCAAAATTTACCGGCGGCGGGCTCAGCGGGCTGGCGCCTAGCTCTAACATATACACACACCCTCACACACACCACGTTACGAAAAAATAGCTTACAACTTGCAAGTGATATTTTTGTTCCACTTTTCAAAATGTCTTTTCAAATTTTTCCTTCAAAATTAATTTATTGGTCTTTGTCTTGACTCTGATCTTGACCAATTTTTATATTGTTTGGCTAAAAATTCGGCCGGTTTAGTCCGGTATATTTTTACCGGCCTTAATAATTATTTTAGGCCGGCTGGTTCCAACTCTGACCTAGCCTCCTATGAATTTTAAAATTTGTAGCTTTTGCACACACATGTTTGCATACACATATATTTTTGAGTGATATAATGGGATTCTTACAAATTTTGGATATAAATATTTCAGAAAAATTCTTGTGAATTCAAACATAAATTGCAAAAAGGCTAAACTTTTCAGTCTCAATTCACCCTTTTTGCTATATTTTTCATAGTAGTGCTTATTATAGTGAGAGTGTTTAAGGAGCTGATTCCCAATCTCACATAATCTCTTGTAAAAAAAACTAAGAAGAAAATGATTTCAAATTTGGTGCTGCTACAATAAATTCCAATACTGTTCATGTACTTAGGCCTAATATTGCAAAGAAAAATAGGGCAGACATAAAAACATCAAATGAAAAACATGAAATTAAAATCATCGAAAATACGCCATTGAATCGAGACGATAATCATCAAAGAAATCCACTAAGCATTTGAGTCTACGCTATGATTTTACATTTTTCATTATGCAATTAACATAGGTTTTCTGACCAGCGGAAAGGGTTTGCTGTTCCTTACGCCATAAAACACCCCAACTGCTGCGGGAGAAATGAGGAAATCGTGATAAAACAACACAGAGCATATTAGCAGGTAAAACATGAAAATACATAAAAAGGACAATGTTGTTCTTGGACGAAAATATTGCGAAATTATACATAAGACATGAAAATTCATACCGCGTCGAAAGTAAAATTAATTTTTTTAATGAAAATGGCAAAATATTAAAATCATATCACCATGAGGAAATTTCAAAGAAATTTCTTTGTGAAAATGTTAAATTTTCAGTAAATTCTTTGCTGGCTTACATTCATGCATTCGATGTTTTTCATTCGGTATTAGTATAGCCAGGTTTGAGCAATCATATTTCATCACTTTTCTATTTGTAAATTTGACATATCAGTAATGAGATACAAGCAATGATAAACAAAAACAAAGTCAGTACTGAATTGTACAGACCTATGAACTATTTTTGACCTAACTAAGTGTATTAATCATCAGACGACAATTATGTGTCAATTTTCAAACTTCTTGCCAATTAACTAATGTAATGAATTTAAACAAGCTCATATAGAAAAAATATAAATTGAATAAACAGTTTTAAGAAATGGATTAAAAATTTGAAAATAGAAAGAAGTTTTTTATGTATAAATAGTTGAATATTCTTAATTGTGATTGGAGAGTTAACAACATAAGTAAAAGTGCAAAACATCTTACAATTATTCAGGGTACAATATTCTGATTTTTCACGATTAATTTTTTCACTATGAATGATTTTTTTGATCAGATGCTGAATTTTTCCTCGCTAAGAGCTACTTTATGTAAAATCTGACAAGAAATTTAAATTTAAAATGCCAAATGCTTTCAGATAAGTGAAGGCACACTTTTTAATGATTTTAAGTCACTTTTCTGAGTGCAACCTCTTGGGAATAACGACAAATGCGTCATAACCTTTATCATCACGAAGACAGCTTTGATTTCTGGTGGAAATAATGATAAATATGTTTATAATTAAACAAGGTGTCGAAACTAGTAAAAATCAGAAGAATGTTTTCGTTTCCTAAGTCTAAGTCATTGTTCAAGGAATCGCTGAACGTGATTCACGTTAAGGCAAAGAAATACGTGCAGTTGTCATTCAGGTATAAAAACAGGCCAGTAGTAAAAAATACAACACAAATTGTGAACAAGGCAAGGAATCGCTAAAAGTAAATTAAGCAACCAAATTATTTAGCATTAAACAGTCTGGCGTGAATTTTAAAATTACTTCAACAAATAAGTTCATCATTAATTACAACTAATTTGGAAATAATCTTTAAATGAGTTTAATATGAATCGCAAACAATTTATGCAATTCAGATATGCTCCAAAACATATGCTTAACTTTTTCCGCATTTCCACAGAATGTTCTCCAAGCCTATTATGAAATTTTGTAAATGATGAGGTGTGGACATATGTATTGCTTGAATGCAATGTTGAAGAGAAATTTCTATTAAAGCATATTTCTTTGAAAAAAAATTACGATTTTCTTTGTAAATTCCGAATTTTTAAAAAGATTTAACTTCTATCTGTACCTAATTTTCACGCTAGAGGTCTGCGACTCCCAGGACTAATCCCGTCGGTGCGGTACTGGATTAAGAAATATGATCTCGTTAACGGTACCGTACGGGACCGGTACTACCTTAAAAATCTCTAACGGTACTGGGACTTAATCAAAAATTTTTAATTTTTTAGAAATTGATTGATTATTTTGTTTTTTCTGGTTTTTTCTTATTTTTAATGTTTGAGGTACCGGTTTTCAGTTTGTGAGAAATTGATGGAATATTATTAGCTTTCTTGTTTTTTGTTTTCTTAGCGTTTTGAGTTACAGCACCGCGGAACCAAACGGATTTGGTGTATTGGTAATAAAAAATTTTGAATAGCATGGTACCGGAATTGGATAAGATTTTTGTTGTACTGTAGAGCTCTAGTACTTTCAGGGTTCTAATTAGTATTTAATATCTGTACACTGCAGTAGAACGAAGTTCTTGTTAATGTAGATGAGTTGTTATTGATGCGTTACAATCCATCAAATCTGATTGTACCATACTGAGTCTGATTACCCAGTAGAGCAGAAGAATATCTCATAGTCATGTATCTATTACAAACATTGAAATAGGAAAACAAACCATAGGGAGTATTTAAAGCAGAAAAATATACTCCGTTCGATAATCCATCCATACTTTCGGACATCTAAATGACAAAATGAATATTGTTTGCGGTAATTTCATAGCATGGTTGCAGACTTGTCAACGAGCCCACATTTCCAAGCTCGGCTCGGCTCGGCTCGGCTCACTACATAAAATCTCTGAATGAGGCTCGTTTTAGCTCGGTATTTTTTTAAAAATATCTTGCTTAAAGAATTTTTTTCATCGCTCTTCCTATTATTTGACAAACATTGCTTAAATAAGATTATAGGAAAGGCATACTGACTGCAAAAAATAAGAATAATTTCCATAATTTAATTAACAAGCAGAACTATAAATTTGCTTCGCCTAAAGTCGGCTCGTATTGGGCTCGTTGTATATCAAATAGTGTTCTCAAGCTTGGCTCGGATCGGCTCGGTTCGTTAGAAGTTCGGCTCATTGACAAGTCTGGAGAAATGTGCTGATCAAAAATTTAATTGCTTCGTAGTTTATGATTAAAGGGATCATTTCAGAATGCTGAAAGAATGTACACAGTTTAAAAGCAGATATTCTTTAAATATAGAGTATAAATGGTTTTTAATTATAATCAATTGGGAGATAAATTCTATTTTATTTTATACGTCTTCCAACAGATTTAAATCGTTGATTGCGCCACATAAACTGCTGCGAGCGATTAGTGCCAAAATTATCTTCTAGCATGTATAAATATAACATATATCAGTATTTAATATATTTGGCTCAATGCATAACATCAATATCAGCAAATGTTTAATGAAACATAAGGATGTGCAGGGCCGTGGCGAGGGGAGGGCCAGAGGGGGCTATGGCACTCCCTGTTGGGCCACTGTGCCCCCTTCCTTTTGACATCCTGGATACAAAACTCCATAGTATTAATTCTAATATTCTGTAACTAAGTTAGAGTGAATATCTTTTAGTTGAAATATACATAATTCTAATGCAATTCTATTAAAAAAATTCAATGAAAAAGGGTGAAACTATCTCATATGAGTAAAACTATGATTAATTAATTGAACTTTGCGGGCCATGCCCCCTCTAAACTTCAAATGCAAGCCACGGGCCTGAGGATGTGTATCTTTAGACCTACGTATTGTCAATTATTATAATATATTATTTTTCTCTTTTTTATGAATTAAAGAAAACGTTTGCCTACCGATGTACGGGTTTTCATTAGAATTATAATTTTGAAACAAAAACACACCATTAAAACTTAAATTCGCTTAGTTAACACAAACTCGTGAATGCGAGGTTTGTTTGTGATCTGCCCATATCTATGATTAAAGTTGATGTTGTTTCTGTTGATTTCAGACGAAAAATCAAAGGAAAACTGATGCATCAATGATGAGAAGAATGTTCTTAATTCCAGTTCAGCTAGTTTCGAACCAGCGCACATTCGTGGACCTATTCCGTAAGGAATGAAATATTCGGGTTTGTATATCTCTCCCTTTTCATTTATGAATCGAGCTGCATCAAAGACATAAGGCTTGTCCCATTTATCACTATGTAACACAGCGTAAATGTTTCCAATGATGAGTTCGTTTTTGGGGATTTTCTTATTTCCAAAAGGCAGGTCTCTATTAGATATATGACCTAGGGTACCTTGTGCGATGCATCCTAGTCTTTGAATTTCGTATAAGGTGCTCAATGTAAATGACAACCTACTCATGTCTGATTTTTTTGGCAGACGATCCCGCCCAACTACTTCATCAATTTCCTTTTGAACTTTGGTTTGAATGTCAGGATACAGTGCCATAAAAAACATAGCCCATAACATGGTAGAAGCAGTAGTTTCCGTCCCAGCTAAGAAAAGATCCCTAGCGCAATGCCTAAGATCCTTTAGTTCAAATGAATTGTTCTTCGATATCTCCAATAAATACGCATCGGTGATGTCACGGATGTTGTTGGCATCAAAAGTTTGTCGGTGCTCTTCAATGCGAGCATTTAAAAACTCATTTACGTCTGCGTGAGACTTATCAATTGCAGAAAGTTTTTTTGAAAAAGGAATGTATCTGTTAAGCTTTTTAAAAATAGCTAGATTGAAATTTCCGTTCTTAAAGCTATAAGAAACCCTTTCCATAAGAAACTTAAACTGGGGATCTGTGTATTCATAGCGTTCGCCAAATATTAAAGAACAAATAATGTTCGAAGACGCGTTCTCTACAATATGGTCTGGATCGATAAGTTTTCCGCAATGCTTGGCTAACTCTTCACATAAGAATCCGGATTCCAATTCAATGCGTTCATCAATACTGGCTTTCCCAAGTCCAAAGTGGCGGAAGAGATTAAGAACAAAGGATCGATTATCATGCCATCTAAACAAAAGCAATTATTTCAAATCAGAATTACACTGAAGAAGAAGAAGAAGAAGAAGAAGAAGAAGAAGAAGAAAAAGAAGAAGAAGAAGAAGAAGAAGAAGAAGAAGAAGAAGTTTATTCAGCACAGTTTTAATTTCAACAAAATTGCTGTTTGCTGTACTAAAACAAAAAATAAAAATTTACAAATTAATAAAAATATCGACAAAAATAACTATTTACAAATTAATATTTCAATTATATAATACTATTCAGTAATCTTAGGTCTTATGCCACGGTTCGTAAAATTTGAACCCTTTCCATAAAGTATTTTTTAATTTTGGAATATACGTTAAACTAAGTAAATTCTTTACATGATTTTTGAATTCAGACCTACTTTGCAGCTTTCGTACACTTACTGGTAAATCATTCCAAGCTTCGATGGTAGAATTGAGAAATAAGTTTCATAAGCAAATAGGTAATTTTAAAAAAAATTTCTAGAAGTGAAAGATAATTTATAAACAATTCGTCGAAAAGTAAAATTTACATTTTAAATTTGTCAATTTCAAGGTATGTAAGTAGATTATCAAACAGAAAAGTTAAAGATTTTTTTGGTAAGAATTACAAAATGGTCTTATAGTAGGTTACGGGTTGAAGATCTAGATTCTGCGTTTCGGAATAGATTAATATCAAGTTGAATCAGTGTTGAGTTCGTGTAGCACCAAATACTTTTCATGTAGAAAAATCATCTTTCCATAACCTATTTTAAAGAATAAAAGATGGTCATACTCAAACTTGTATGTTTGAATGCCTTACAAGACAAATTACAAGTAACTGTAGGACATATCCAGAGCCGTGCATAAGCTTGTTTAAATAGTTTTTTGAAATTTTCCGGGTAAAGTCGATTTCGCCTGTTGCATTGATTGACTCCCACTGTTTCTTGACGTTGTCTAAGAAATCGTTCCTCAAATATACAAATCAATTTAATTTTTACAAGCATTTCGTGTATATTACAATTTACAGTAATCAGGTGACTACGGCATTTAAGCTAAGTATTACTGCATTCTCACATATCATTGGACAACACACTGTGTTGGAAACTGCGATTGGGTAATCAAAATATTTACATTTGCCAGAGAAGTCGATCGTTTTTATATTACCAGATCTTTCATCAACTGATATTATCAAGGGATACTTACTCATTCGAAATGGAATTCAAAGAACAAATATAAAAATTAGAAAGTTTACTCAGCAAACATACAATAAAACAACAAAATTGTGGTGGTAATCTCAAAAATGGGTAAAAGAACAACAGATAATAATATCTTAATAAATTCCAGATCATTAAAAAAGACAATGTCACTACATTCCTTCAGAATGATTATGTTTCAATACAGAATTCAAGATTATCTGAAAAGACGAGTTCAAATTCAGAAAAATCAAAAGGTGGTGAAATTTCTATATATTACAAATATGATTTACAAATGAAGCAACTCAATTTAGCAGATGATAAAAACTTAGAAATTTTATGGTTCTTTTGCACACTTCAAATTGCAAGAGTATCAACTTTCACTTACATTCTAAGATTATGAATTGTAGACATCATAGTCTCTGACTTTGCGCAGGGCACTCTGGTAGTCTTTGGAAAAAATATTTGGTTGACTGAGAACCTCGTAAGCAATAATTATGGGAATCATTTGAATGAATTTCCAAAAATTGAAATTTTCATAAAAAAAATAGCTAAATTTTTAAGCACATTGTGTTTTTTTATCTGTCCCGATTTAAAGATTTAATAATATCGCTTCCAGTCGGCCGGTTTTTAGTAAACTTGGTCTCAATCGAAAGAATATTGTTTAGGGTCAATGATAAAAACAACTAATCTTACTATATGTATTACATTTCAATGTGGCCCCCGTAACATTCAAAAACTAAATGTTGACAAAGTTGTCCATAGTTTCAAATGTTATGTCTTGTGAAACCTGTTGAAACGCTGTGACAATGGTGGCTTTGAGTTGGTCAAGATTTTCATAGTTTTGCTTGTAGACGAGTCCTTTGACAAGGCCCCACAGGAAAAAGTCCGCTGGGGTCAAGTCAGGCGAGCGAGGAGGCCAGGTAATGTTAAGGAATTCAGCACCTCAGCGTCCTATCCACCTTCCGGGGAACTTTTCATTCAGCCATGCGCTGACGTCTTTTTGCAAGTGAGAAGGAACTCCATCCTGCATAATGAAAAGGTCCGGTGCCTTAAGGAGACGACAGAACTCTGGGAAGAATTTTCTTTCACCTTCAAATATGACATTTCGTCAACATTGTCACCGAAAATGAAAGACCAATGACACCAGCGCCTCCTATAGCAGCCCAAACCATTGTTTTCCGGGTTCCGGGAGTTCAATGACTTCTCAATTAGCCAATGAAGGTCATCATTCACAGAACAATGAGTAGCATTGTGGACATTGACTCCTCAACCGGGGTGAAGCACTGCTTCATCAGAAAACAACATGACATGCACAAAGTGAGGAGACTCATTAATTTTTTAAGAATTGTCCGAGCAAATTCACGGTTCGTGATGATGTCTGTTGCTTTCGTAATAGAAAAAGATAATCTCTATTAAATGATTTTACATGAATTTCTGCATCTTCTATAATATGGCAAAATGCTCATACATGTGCAAACTTATATACAAAGATTTCTAATATTTGATCCCAAAAATATAAACTGCAGTATTTTAAAGAATAATTGAAATCAAATGTAATTATGACGTAATATTTGAACTAATCTTATTTGCATAACATATATATATATATATATATATATATA
>CABFPE010000129.1:1032932-1044124 GCA_900660155.1 Hofstenia miamia | reverse complement strand
GAATCAATCTCTGAAAATCGTTTAGTGTTTTGTTGCAAACATTTTCAATATATTAAAATTTATCTACAACATTTGGAAATATCTGGATGATATTATATATATATATATACCATAGTGGCCAAAATATTAGCCCACCCACTGAAATATCATGTTTTTGGTTTCCATCTCATAATGATGCCATATTTGGAACTAAAACTCAAAAAAATATCCATCACTATCATTTATTGAATTCAAAAACAATCTATTTCACAGAAACATGATGTAAGAAGATCACTAGAATCAATATTTGGTAGGATAACCTCTGTTATCAAGGACAGCTTGGATGCGCGATGGCATGGATCTTACCAATCGCCGACAGCATTCCAGAGATATTTCGAAGATCCAAACAGATTTCAAAATCCGAAGAAAGATATATATATATAGGGTCTACAAAAAGAATCTGGCATCGGCTGACATGAAAACATTACAAAAATAAACAAAAATGACATGTACTTATATAACAAATGAAAAACAAAAGTTTTAAAATTGACTTAGGTTGTCCTAAGAATCGAATGATACTGGTTTGCTTTGGCCCAATTTTATAAAACGCGAACCTTAGAGAGCTCAGTTGTATCACAGGACTAATGAATATATATATATATATATATATATATACATTAATAGAGTATAATGTTACGCTAGTTCAATATCAATTTTATCATGTTATTTAAGTAGAATGACATTCATCAAAAGTATAATGTTAAATATAGTGAAGATTTACCTTTTCCCATTCGTCGAAAGCAATCCTCCAGGATTTGAAACTCCGTGAACATTTTCTGATAGAAAAAAGTGCCTATCTGATGTATACTGCCCTTGATCAACAAATATTTCCTTCATTACATCAAAATCACAAATTATGAATGCGTTAACAAAAGTATTTTTTATTCGCACAATCTTCTCTTTAAGCTTCTTTGACCAGTTGAAGATGAACTCTAATGCACCTTCTTCAAGTCTACTATTGAGTCTTGCATGACCATAGAACCACTCATTCTTCTCAGGAATCAGCTTAATCCCACTATCATCCTTTGTTAGGAAAATTTTGAGTAAAACCAAGCTACTGACAATTGTTAAGAGTGCATAGAGAACAATTACATACATATTTAATGGGCGAGCTTAAAAAAACTAAATTCACTTGTTTACTGTTCAAGAGATACGTATTTAAGTATATTTTGGTGCACTTTAGGATATTTATTTAATTACTAAGCTAATACTACGACAGTGGTTTAACAGTTGAGCGCTTAATTCCACTCGTCATGTAAGGATCCCAAGCTTGACTGTTACCTAACTTTGCAAAAAAAAGGAGAACAAATTGAATTTTAAATGACTCTTAAAAAATTTCATATTCATCACTGTTTTAGTAGTAAAAATAGCATATTCAACGTCTCTATTTTATAATAAATGATAAATGTATTCAGTCCCAATATCCTTCCTTTGTATTAAAAGTTTTATAACCTTGAAACTCGTGTTTTAACGTCTGTCGCATGATAAAATTAAAGCAACAGACGATATGATCAACATGGTTTGAATGGGAGTATTCTCTAAAGAACTAGATGAATGCCTACATCTACAGTAGCTGAGGATGCTGTAAGGAGAAATGAAGGACCAAATGTAAAGACTGCACAGAGAAAGACAAGGAGTCTACAATAACAAAACTGAATGAGGTTTTAAATCAGATGAAAAAATTGAAGGCGTAAAGCATAGATCAGGTGCATGGGTATTGGTTGAGGAAGTGTGTGTATGCTGAGAGTGTCTTCGGTGTGGGTAGTAGTGAGGATGACATTTCTTTTAGAAACCGACCCAACAAAAGGAAGTAAGGTAAGAAACTTCACTCCAATAACATATTAGCTAAATTCTTTGAAGTTTCAGCAACTAAATCATATTAGAACTCTCTTCAGAAAATTGCCTTCNCTACTATTGAGTCTTGCATGACCATAGAACCACTCATTCTTCTCAGGAATCAGCTTAATCCCACTATCATCCTTTGTTAGGAAAATTTTGAGTAAAACCAAGCTACTGACAATTGTTAAGAGTGCATAGATAACAATTACATACATATTTAATGGGCGAGCTTAATAATACTAAATTCACTTGTTTACTGTTCAAGAGATACGTATTTAAGTATATTTTGGTGCACTTTAGGATATTTATTTAATTACTCTAAGCTAATACTACGACAGTGGTTTAACAGTTGAAAGTTTAATTCCAATCGTTAATTTCTTAAGTATTTGAGATGCTCATGTAAGAATCCCAAGCTTGACTGTTACCTAACTTTACAATTCATCTAATTTTGAATTCTATAAAGAAAGGAGAACAAATTGAATTTTAAATAATTCAAGAATGAAGTTGATTACTCTTAAAAAATTTCATATTCATCACTGTTTTAGTAGTAAAAATAGCATATTCAACGTCTCTATTTTATAATAAATGATAAATGTATTCAGTCCCAATATCCTTCCTTTGTATTAAAAGTTTTATAACCTTGAAACTCGTGTTTTAACGTCTGTCGCATGATAAAATTAAAGCAACAGACGATATGATCAACATGGTTTGAATGGGAGTATTCTCTAAAGAACTAGATGAATGCCTACATCTACAGTAGCTGAGGATGCTGTAAGGAGAAATGAAGGACCAAATGTAAAGACTGCACAGAGAAAGACAAGGAGTCTACAATAACAAAACTGAATGAGGTTTTAAATCAGATGAAAAAATTGAAGGCGTAAAGCATAGATCAGGTGCATGGGTATTGGTTGAGGAAGTGTGTGTGTGCTGAGAGTGTCTTCGGTGTGGGTAGTAGTGAGGATGACATTTCTTTTAGAAACCGACCCAACAAAAGGAAGTAAGGTAAGAAACTTCACTCCAATAACATATTAGCTAAATTCTTTGAAGTTTCAGCAACTAAATCATATTAGAACTCTCTTCAGAAAATTGCCTTCCAGAGTATTCTGCAACAATTTCAACTACAATGTTGACAAATTTTTGAATTTTACCCCAATAAATTTTGCCCCAAAAAGAAAGTAATGAATAATTCAATTCCCAGAAGAAATTTAGGCAAATCTTCATATAATAAACTTTGGATAACAGAAACTTGTAAAGCATTGATTCGTAAAAAACGTGGCATTTAAAAATTTTAAAAATTCTCCAACTCATAGTAATATTGCTGCCTATAAAAAAGTGAGAAATGTCTCCAACATTCAAAATCTCAAGGCGTTCAACGAATACATTAGAAATGAATATGCTCGTCTGCCAAAACAAAAAGCAAAATGGAAGCTAGTTCATGAGATCATTAATAGCAAGAAATTTCTTACTGATAAAACATTACTGATGATTATGAAATTAAACAAAACTTGTATTAATATAGGAAAATTCCATGGCGCAATATTTAAGTGTTGAAGTAAACCGCCAAATTTGTTTAACCCCGAATTTTCTTTCCGTTTTACAACAAGTATTGAAACTTTAAAAGCAATTCTCATGATTAATACTAAGAAATCAAGTGGATCTTCTATAATTCCTTTTTGGACACTTAAAACCAGTGCAGATTATATCCAGCCCTGTAAATTATATATTAAACGAATGCATAAAAAGTAATTACTTTCTGGATTATTTAAAACTTGCTCACATTACTCCTATCTTTAAGAAAAACGATCCGTCTATTGCCAAAAATTGTCGACCAATTTAAATTACTTCACAATAAGCAAAATATATTCAAGCGATTATTACATGACCGAATCTATATAGTTACAACCTACTATCATACAATCAATTTGGATTTCGTAAATATTCTTCAAATACTGATGCCATATTAAGTGCGACAGAAGAATGGAGATCATCACTGGATGCAAATAAATTCGTAGCTATCGCCTGATAGATCTTTCTAAGTCTTTCTATTCTATTGATCATAGTATATTAATAAAAAAATTATCCAATATGGGATTTCTAGCAGTAGCAGAAATTTGATAACCAGCTACTTGAAACAGATTTCAGAGAGTCAAAGTAAATGATGTATTTTCTGATTGGCTACCTGTTAGCAATGGCGTCCCTCATGGGAGAATTTTAGGTCCCTTTCTTCTCAGTATATATGTAAATGGCATGCATAGAATAACTGATTGTTGAAATTTAAATCAATGTGCCAACGATGCCTGCATATACAATGATAATAAATCAATGGATTTAGAAATTGAATCTGCAGCACAAATTGCAACAAATTGTCAATGTATTTGAATGTGTATAAGTTACTCATAATTGAAAGTAAAACGGAATTTTTATTTTGCAGCCTGCTACATCTAACAACGATATGTCAGCATTAACTCTTAATCTCAAGTTCCAAAGTTCCAACTGAAGACAATTTAAAGAATTTTGACTGAAAGCTAAATTTTGAAACTCACATTAAAGCTAGAGGTATAAGAAGTATGTCAATGATAGTGTAGAATCAGGGGCTGGTAACTAGACCAGCACTTGGGAATTTAATGTCATGACAGAAGGTTGCAAGAGTAACCATCTTGTAGCAGCCCCAATTCTATTGATAAATAATCAAAGAGAAAACATTGGTAATTCATCCATGTAACTAGTAACTGTTTAGAAATATAACATCCAGGATGACCAATTTGTATGGCTTCCAGCCGGAGAGATGTTCAAGAAAGAACTTGCTTCAAAAGGTGCTACCCTATCTGTCTCATTGTTATTATCTAGCTCACTTAACAATAAACATCTCAGTTGTTTTCTTATCTCTCAGCTCACTTAATAATAGCATGTAATTTCCATGCATTTGTGCTAGCCAAAAGCATATTATTATCACAGTGTAATCAGTTATAAGAGCATGTTCATGTTGAATTCGAATGAAAGGTTTATTATATCTGCACATAACCATGTACATAACTTAAGCACTTGCCCCATCAAGTGAAGACATTCTTCTCCCGTACCTAGTAGGGGCTTCTAACACTTCAATATTTTCCATTCTAATTCTCACTCTGCAGCGGGATGGGGGAGCTGGCGACTCTAGTTTTTTCTTGGTTGGTATCATTCCTAAATAGACTTAAAAGGTTAAGGTCCCAGATGTTGGGATCGAAATTCTGTTTATATCGGGCAATGCATTGAGGCAGTACACGTGTAATATTAGAATCATTATTATTTATAGTATTATCATCAAAATCAATATCTTCAAAATCGTCTTTGCGAAATTCAGTTAAATTGTCATGCAGTTTGTATGTGTCATTACCATTATCAGTTAATGCAAATTCGCTATTGTCATCTATAATCACATTTTCAATATCCTTTACAGCACGTTTAAGCCTTTGAAAATGCACAATTTTACCATTGTTAAGGGTGTAAGTGCTATGATCAAGCACCTTCTCTACTGTGAACAGACCTTGCCAATTTGTTACTAGCTTCCACACTTGGTTAGGATCAGTGACTGGTCTTGGAAAGTAAGTGAAGATCTTGTCACCCTGTTCATGAGGTTTACCATATAATTTCTTATTAAAATTCCGTTTTTTAAGGAATAACTGATTGATTAGTGTTATGGCATACAGTTAGATGGGACTTCTTGCATTTCGCACTTCATACATGAGACATAGCTTTCCAAATTGACAGCATGATAGTTCGGGAACATCATGGAGAGCAGGGTGATGGCTTCGCGGCCAAACATGGCCTTGAACGGGCTTACCTTATTAGTAGAGTGTACTGATGTATTGTAAAAATTTTCGATTACTTTGATGACTCTTTTCCATTGCTTCCCAGCAGCATATGAGAGGGCTACCCTAATTAATTCGATTAGTGTCTGATTTAATAGTTCAACTATCCCATTCACTTGCAGATGATGGGCAGTGTTGAATTCATGTAACACCTCAAGTTATCACATTAATGCGTCCATTAGATTATTTTTGAATTGGGGGCCTCTATCAGATATAAGTTTCTCCATAGGTCCCAGTTTAAGTATCCATTCCTTTACTATCTTTTCTCCAACTTTTTTTAGCAATTGCACTACTGAGAGGAATCAGCCAGACATATTTGGTGAAATGGTTTACTATAACCAAGAGATATTGGTAACCATCGTCATCCTTTGATAATGATCATTTTCCTAAATCCATATGCACTACCTCATTGGGTCTTTCAGCAAGTCGACTTTTGAGTTCCACTCTTTGTTCAGGGAAATGATTTAATTGCAAGAGACATTTCTCACATTTATCAATAACTTCAATGATGGTGGACCTCATTCCTATTGTGACGTAGTGAGTGTCGAAGGTGTTTTCAGTTTGTATGATGCTGAGATGGCCTTGCTTGTGAACTTTTTATACCAGATCACGTTGAAAATATTCCGGAATTGCCAGACAATTATTGCGTCTCTTGGCATATAGGAGACCTTGTGCATTAAGTTGCCAGTTATATCTTTTAAAATATTGGTTTGACATGGGGTTCATGGGAAAGAATGGATCTTTTATTCTCTCTATTATTTCCAATAAGACCTTATCATGTTTTTGGTGCTGAATTATTTCCTGTTCAGTAATCTCCTCACATACCATGATAGGTAGGATAGCTCTGCCTTGGCAATCAGCATTAATTTCAGGTAGTAGCTCGTACTCAGTAAATGGAATAAATTCGAACTGGATCTTCTCTCCAGCTGGCCTTTTAAGATAGTGCTCATAGCTGGGGAGTGCAGTCCAATAGTCCACATTGAGGTGCAGCTTTCCTGGTCATTGTTGAATGGTAAACGAAAAATCATTAGGATATTCGATCCATCTGGCAGCAATGTTGGACCTATTGCACGAAAACTTTTTTAACCAAGCAAGTGTGCTATTATCTGTTCACACCATGAAAGGATGACTGAGAATGAAATATCGAAACTTTTTCAGCTGTTCTACTACTGCCCACATTTCACATTTAGTAGCACCATAGTTCTTCTCAGCAGCTCTTTGCTTTCTACTAAAATATTGTACAGGACTTTCCACACCATCTATTACTTGGCTCAGTATGCCACTGATTGCCACTGCACTAGCATCATAGTCCACAAAAAAGTCCTTAGTATAATCTGGTGTGTTTAGTGTGGGGATTTTCTTTAGTTCCTTTTTAACTTGTTCTAAATTCTCTTGTTCAGACCAAGTCCACTTAAAATCGACTGACTTTTTCAACAATTTAGAAATGTTCTTGGCTTTCTCTGTGAGATTGGGAATAAACATTCTGTAATAATTTAGGAATCTCATTAATCTTTGCACATCCTTTCAACTCCTTGGAGTTTTGATTTTATCTAAGAAATTTTTTGAGATTAGTTTTTATCAAAATTTTCTCTGGCTCTATTACTTAGCCTAAAAAGGTAATTTTAGTTTGGCCTAGCAAGCATTTGTTTGCATTTACCTTTAATCCTGCACTGTGCAGTAGATCTAATGTTTGACTTAGTTTTTCCAGATGTTCAGGGAAGGTTTGACTAGCTACCAAAATGTCATTGGTAGGCGTCCTCCACCATAATTTCATTCCATTTCCAAATGTCAATACATAAACAATGTTTCTCCCCTTGTTTAATGAATACTGTGTTGGTGCAGTATATGGATTGTTACTTCCTTGAATGATTCTGCTCTCAATGAGATTGCTCAAAATTGTCTAATATTCTCCCTTCAGATTTTCAGGGACTCAGTGTACTGGGAAACAGATAGGATTGTCATGTTTCATTTCAATTGATTGTTCTTCTCCAATTGCCTGCCCTACACTGATGGATCCATAATTAATAACTTCACTCTTTCTTCTGAGTAAATTAATTAATGATTGATGTTCCACATCCTGGAGGTGCGGATGAGAGTCACTAGTGACCACTTTAGCTATAGTCAACTACAGATGTATTGAGAGAATCCACTGCAAATATATGAGAATAGATCATGTCGAGAATATTCAGATAAGTTGCTCAGATGAAATAATTGTTTGACTTGCATGATATAATTTTGGACATCGTCACCCTTTTTAAACAACATCTCGCACAACAAAGTCTTATACTGATGCTTTACATGGGGAGCACAATAGCAATCTTCAAAATAGCCCACTAACAATTGGTAATTGGTTTTAGTTTCACGATCCAACATCATATATTGGTTGTAAGCCAACCCCTCGTGATACAAGGGGAACTGAGATACAGCAGCATCTTGCATATTACAATATTGTTTCATTGTGAATTCAAACAGAAAGAACCATTCATCAAAAGATTGTGACACTGTCAATACCACTGGTGAAATTTGGTAACACAGAGTGCTTATTAAATCATTCTTGTCCACTACTGGGTTCTGTAGGAAGAATCAACTTAATAAACCGTGGCCGGTTATTCATAGTGTACCCAATAGGTGTACTAAGGTGGGAACTTCCAGAGACCACGTGTTCAGCAATAGTAGGCATGACCATAGTATTAACAGGAGCCAGCAGAATATGATGCATCTCTTGTGGGTAAAGTGGTGTAGCCACAGTGGATAATGTTGACACAGGAGTCAGAGCTGATTGCATAAAAGTAGGACTACAATTAACAAGCAATGTGGCAAACAAGGCAGACTGAGGCATTGCAGAGTTTGCATAGAGCAGTTGATGAAACTCTGGACAATGGGAAGACAACATTTGAGTAAATTGACTAGTTAACTAAAGGTGTTTAAGACTTCACCCAATACAGCGCAAGTAACATAACTAGCAGAACTATGAGAAGAGGGTTCTTCAGTGGGAGCAGGTGGAAACTTGACTGTAGGGGTAAGCTCATTAATTTGGAGTTATAAAGACATGATTGCTTCTAGCATCTTCCTTTCCATGCATTGATACTCAAAATGCTAGGTGTTTAGCTCTGCTTGTAAAGATTCAATACGCCTTTTGCTTTCAATTCTCATTGCCAGTTGTTGAGACAAAGACTCTTTCAGACTTTCAATTTCCAAGGTCTGAGCATCTAATCACAGCATTGGGTTTCCTGATGGACAAGTGGGAATTGGTGGAGCATTGAGAGTATTAAGTATCCAATGGCGATTCACAGGAGATGTTTGACTTGGGAAGTAGGTAAAGATAAATTAACTAGTGATCCAATGGCACAAGGGGGAATGTTCAGGCTACCAACACTTGCACAGGGGATGATCTGCAAGTGAGTCCCAAAAGGAGAAAAAACAACAGTATGACTAGAGTCCATCTCATCAAGCAAGTAAAACACAAAAATAAAGAAAACAAGAATTATCAGAAAACTCCATCACAACTTGGGAGCACTTCTAGCTCAGGGGACAACAACAGTTGTCAGAACAGCAGCAGCAATTAAGCAGTATGGGTACAGTAGTGATTGGTAATAAATCCAACATGCAAGAACAAAAGAGATTCTGCAGTCAGGAGAAACAACTATCACGGCTGACATTACACAATAAGATAAAATGACCAAAACAAACAAGTTAAGAACACCAGGTGACAGTTCAGGATCAAGTCAGGGTCACCATGTAGAATCATGGGCTGGTAACTAGACCACAACTGAGGAACTTAATGTCATGGCAGAAGGTTGCAAGTGTGACCATCTTGTTGCAGCCCCAATTCTATTGATAAATAATCAAAGAGAAAACATCAATAATTCATCCATGTAACTAGTAACTGTTTAGAAATATAACATCCAGGATGACCAATTTGTATGGCTTCCAGCCAGAGAGATGTCCAAGAAGGAATGTTCGTAAACTTGCTTTAAAAGGTGCTACCCTATCTGTCCCATTGTTATTATCTAGCTCAATTAACAATAAACATCTCAGTTGTTTTCTTATCTCTCAGCTAACTTAATAATAGCATGTAATTTCCATGCATTCATGCTAGCCAACAACATATTATCATCACAGTGTAATCAGTTATAAGTGCATGTTCATGTTGAATTCGAACAAAAGGTTTATTATATCTAGACGTAACTGTATACATAACTTAATGTGGTCCACAATTTGGGCTGCTAACTGTCTGAGAACTTTATTGTCATCCCCAGCACAGAAGAGTTACTCCCAAATTTTTGCCAGAAACTTACGCGATTATAATAACCAACATCAGGTTAAATAGAGATAAAGGTAGAGAAAAAGCAAACACAATTTGAGTGAGACAATGTCTATTGATCGATGTCTACATTGGTTCTCATATTTATACAAATTAATTATTACCTGTTGTTGTTTACACTGCAAAATCATATAGCATGTTTTCCCTCGCAAATTAAATTGAGCAACAATAACACGTAGCACTGATCAAGGGGACAATAATCTAGCTTCGCGAACTAAACTCGAAATTAAATACGTCCCTTTGACGTCACTAAAATAATTCAGATTGACATAATTGAAAAAATAAAAATAGGCAAAATTCCCTGAGCAACTCTACAATAGTAATGCAATTACTAGTCTGTGCCTAAGTTATGCAAATATATTATTTATTGATCTAAAAGATGTTCATTATAGAAAACTCGATATCCAATTAAAATTGGCTCTAAATGCTTCAAAGAAAAATTCTTCCCGATTTAAGCACTTTATTTCTAGGTCTATCCTTTTCCCAAGATAGCTAATCCTATTGAACACGATGTTAACGTTTTTTAAGCTAACCAAGAATCCCAGATCAAAACACTTTACTTGCGCTAAATATAGAAAAAAGTTTTGAAGCAATCATTCATTAATACCACTATTCAAACTTCAAACTAACTACCTAAAGAGATGAAGAAAATTGAAAAACTGCAAGCTTTTAAGAAGCACATTAAAATTTTCATTAATAATAATAATAAACTTTTATTTTAAAACGGATAAAAACATCCATTTAAGTTATAGAAATACTAGATTTTCATTCCACGAAGGAGCCGATATGGAAATAGAGAAAGTTCTCATTCAGAGTTGGTTTTTATTACTCCAGAGAGCCTCTCACGCAGTCGACTATCTCCATAATGTGAGAGTTGATGCAGAATATCTTGCAGTACATGATTCTCAGAAGTCAGTATCTGCTGAAGAAGCCTATTATCAACTTTGGTTATGATTTTTTCAATAGAGGTATAATTTGATATAATTTTAAGGCGTAAAGCTTTTTTCTGAACTTTATCTAAGATCAGCATAAGGGATTTTGAGGAACCTCCCCAAGCTGAACAACAATATGTTAGCGAGGGCATAACTAATGCATAGTATAGTGTTTGTAGTTCATATTGGCTAAATCCAAGATGTTTTAAT
>CABFPE010000129.1:1022564-1032914 GCA_900660155.1 Hofstenia miamia | reverse complement strand
GGTATAATTTGATATAATTTTAAGGCGTAAAGCTTTTTTCTGAACTTTATCTAAGATCAGCATAAGGGATTTTGAGGAACCTCCCCAAGCTGAACAACAATATGTTAGCAAGGGCATAACTAATGCATAGTATAGTGTTTGTAGTTCATATTGGCTAAATCCAAGATGTTTTAATTTCTGCAATAAATACAACTTACTAGTAGCTTTTTTAACCATGCTCCTTATGTGATGAGAAAATGAAAGTGCCTTGTCAAAGTACACACCAAGCAATTTCACTACAGATTTTTGTGTGACATCTTGCAACTCAGGGACAGAGCTTTGACCAAAGTTAATGAGAAGTTCATTCGTCTTGCTATGATTAAAATGAGGTATATCTCAAGTAAAGTATGGCTAGGATACCAATTCTACAATAATGATTATACAACATCTCGTTCTTGAAATCCCTATAGTAATTTATCCCTAGTCTGGGAAATTTATTGTATATAGTGTTTTATTCTATGTATTTGTACATATGATTGTATATTTGATGACGTTATTTAGATAAATTACCAGTTTGTACTTGTTAATATTTGTCTGAATAAATATCTTATCTTATCTTATTATTAGAAAAATGCCCATATTGATTAAAGCAATTAATCTATATTTATCAAAACTTCCACCTAAAGCTAAAATTAAATTATAGGGTTGTCAGATAAGTTTTTTCCAAACAAAGCTCATCCATGTTCGACATGTTCTTTCCGAGACAATATTGTCACCTAAGGCTGAACACATTTCTTTTGCAGCATCTCTGGAGCTCAAACCTCGCTTCCAACAGTAGAAAATCAGTTTTCGGATGTCATTACGTTCAAGCTCCATCTTGATTTCAAATGCTCTATCTGCGAGTAATTGCTATTTCATTAAAAAAAATTCAAAACTGCATAGATATTTAGAATTAAAAGCATTCAAAAAGCTGCTATAACAAAATCTGCATCTATGTTTAGTCTGTTGCTATTTCAAATTTCAGTGTGAATGGTCCTATATTTCAAAAGATATAAAGGATTTTGTATGGGAAAAAACTTATCTGACAACCCTATATTTTTTCAATGAGAAATCCGATTTTCGTAAAAATATTCAAATTATCTCCATTCCTTGTGTTCACATTATGAGGCGGTCTAATGTCCATGGGGACAACAACTACCCTAAAATTTGTTTTCTGANAGATATTTAGAATTAAAAGCATTCAAAAAGCTGCTATAACAAAATCTGCATCTATGTTTAGTCTGTTGCTATTTCAAATTTCAGTGTGAATGGTCCTATATTTCAAAAGATATAAAGGATTTTGTATGGGAAAAAACTTATCTGACAACCCTATAATTCATGCTCTAGTATTAAGTCATTTGAACTATGCCAACATACTCTACACAGATATAAGCCAAGAATTTGTCAACGGAATTTTAGCAGTCAAAAGATCAAATTAGCAGTCAATGATCAAGCCATAAGAAGAAGAAGAAGAATAAGAAGAAAAATATATATTCAGAAATTCTTTTAACAATAAATAGAAATACTGATAACAAATTCTGAAAGCGTCAAGAAAGTAATACAAAACTAAACAAAAAAAGAAAACAACGAATATTTACAAATAAAAAGTGGTTAACTTGGGGTATGATGACTGCTAGTTTCTATTAATAGAGTAATCAGGATTATAAAATTTATAACCTCGCCATTTCAGTTTTTTTATATTATAAGTGCAAAAATATTTTTTAATATCCATTTGAAAGTTTTTTAATTTACTTATTTGTTTAATGTACTTTTGGTAATTCATTTTTATATTTATAGTTGTGTTTAGAAATGAATTTTTCATTAATCGCTTCTTATACCTAATAGGTTCAATTATGTTTGTTCTTTTATTTTGTTTATTGACTAAGTTTTGTAATATGGGAACGTATTGCTAACTATTTTGAAGAACGTCGTTAAGACATTTATATGGATGTAACATTGCGGATGTAGAAATAAGTTTGAAATTTTTCTATATTCATTATTCTTATTAAAGCTATGATTATTTACTGCTACTTTGATAGCCCAATTTAGTTGCCTTGAAATGTCCTGAGAAATTTTTGGTTTATATCTGTGTAGGGTATATTGGCATAGTTAAAATGACTTAATATATTAGAGCATATATTAATTGGATTTTTGCTTTAGTTGGAAATTTTTGAGAAATTTAGTTAACTGCTTTAATCGATATGGCCATTTTTCTAATAACATGATTTAGTCAAAAATTATTCCGAGGTACTTAAAAGACTCAACCTGTTTTATTTGAATGCCGTTCAAATTAAGTTTATATTTTGAAGTATCAGTAGATTTAGTTTTTGATTTAACAATACAGAATTGATTTTTTATTGGATTTACTCTTAGTTTTATAGAAACAAAATATTTAGCAAGAGAAGCACAATTTGTTTCGAGAGTTTGAACCATTTTTAGGGAAATTTATTAGAATGAAATAATATTGTGTCATCTGCATATTGTATAACGTCACATAAATTGTTTTAATTCTTCATAAGTATTAATCACTTGATTTTAAAAAAAACAAAAGAATTAAATAAAGAAATAAAAAATAAAAAAAATTAAGTCACCTGAGAGTTTTAGGAACCACATTGTATCGACTTATGATTTCATATTTTGTTGCAAAACGAAAAGAGAAAGAGGTGGGAGTTCCTTTGGGTTTATCAAGGCAAAAAGGTACATTCATAGGGTTGTAGTTTGCTAAATTTAGGAAAACTTCATTGAAAGCATTGCAGATTTCCTTCTTATTTGTAATGGATTTATCGGAAAATTGTACCCTGAGGAACCCCATTTTTAATGCATATCCAATTTGAAAAAGATTCATTAATATTAAGTCTTGCATTCGATTGTATAAGGAACTGGAGATAAGACCCATTCTGTCATTAGAAAAACCTAGAAATTATACTTTTTGTAGTAAGATACTGCGGTCTATGGAATCGAAAGCTTTCGAGAGGTCTAAGCAAGCAATTGCTGAGTATTCATTACCATTTATTGTTGATCACCATTTTTCTGTAGCTTGTATTAAAGCGTCGCTCGTAGAAATACCTTTACGAAAACCTTATTGTGTTTTGGAGTAGAGATCATGTTTACAAAGATACTCGTTAGTTTGATTAAAAAGAATTCGTTCAAAAATTTTGCTGATTGGAGAAATGATCGAAATTGGTCTATAATTTTCGCTATCTTCGGGATCATTTCTTTTGAATAATGGTGTTATATTCGCCAATTTTAATTCATCTGGAAAAAGAAGTGTCTTATAAAATTATTTAAAAAGTAGCATATTGGTTCATTAGAATCAATATATGTTGAAAAAAATACCATTTATGAAACTAAGAAAATTTAATATCAATGCAACTACAAAGTAAATGGCCCATGGAGTTAAATTGCTAACTAAGATTCAACATACATTACCAATGAAGTAGAGGATTTTATTACTAAGATCTCATACTGTCACATTTTTCATATTCTTTATTTACCAATGTTACCAAGAAAATATTTAAAAATCTTGAAAAAGCTTTTAATTGGGCAATTAATACAATCTGTAGCAAAAACGATCAAAGTAAAATATTAGAAAAACATAATATCGAATCATTAGAATACTTATTAAAATTAAATTGCCTCTTACTATTTTGGAAAAGACCTTCAGTAGAATTACAGAAAAATATACACCAGCGAACTAAGACTTATCACAAAATCAAATTTAAAAAGAAAATCTTTGAAAAATCATTTACCAATTTTACAATTGATTTATGGAACAAACTCCATCCAGATATTAAAGAAGAACGAAATGTCAATAAATTTAAAAAATCATTAAAAATTTCACTAAAGCAAAGAAGATCCAACTACTTATCAAACTATGGGACAAAATCCATAAACTATAACAAAGCTATTGAACAACGAAAACCAACAATTTATATCCTCAAGGACAATAAACTTTCGAAACCAAGACAAAGTATTTTTTAGAACCAAGTTAATTTCTATCAATTGTTTTAATTCTTCATAAGTATTAATCACTTGATTTTAAAAAAAACAAAAGAATTAAATAAAGAAATAAAAAATAAAAAAAATTAAGTCACCTGAGAGTTTTAGGAACCACATTGTATCGACTTATGATTTCATATTTTGTTGCAAAACGAAAAGAGAAAGAGGTGGGAGTTCCTTTGGGTTTATCAAGGCAAAAAGGTACATTCATAGGGTTGTAGTTTGCTAAATTTAGGAAAACTTCATTGAAAGCATTGCAGATTTCCTTCTTATTTGTAATGGATTTATCTTTAAAGTATATTCTATTTCTTCGGTTCGCATGTTTTTTCTATTTAGCAAATTGTTAACAAATTCCCAATTATTTTTTTGGGAAGAAAGACTTTGATACTGAAGACGGAAATAATTATTACTTGCTTTCCTTATATCAATATTACATAAATTTCGTGCAGATATATAAGCATTATGATTTTCCAGTGTATGGGAATTTAAGTATTTTTTCCATTTCTGTTTCTTTATTTCGATTAAATCGATGCATTTAGAGTCAATCCATGGCTTTAAAACATTATTTTGAGTTTTTTGGAATATTTGAATGAAAGAATATATTTTTCTGGGCAGCATATATCCACATTTTCTCGTATTTTTATTCAAGATTTAGAGGGTTTACAAACTTTTAGAATATTCGAAAAAGTAGCAATAAGGTAGTGATCTGAGTATGGAAATTCAAAACAAAAATAAGACGAAGCATTTTCTGGTATCATGAAATAGTCAATAAACGTTTTACTATTAGCAGGAATTCTAGAAGGAATTTTATTATTTATTAGTGAAATATTGAAATTATTGAGAAAATTGCCAAACTTACTTTTTTCGTTATTGTTTAGAAGATTTACATTCCAGTCTCCCATTACCATTATATTCGTGTTATACCTCAGAGAAGTAGAAAATTCATCTTCCATTTGTTTTATTTGGACAATAAGAGATAGTTAATAATTGCCTATTAAAACTTTTGTCTGGGTTTCGAATTTCAACCCAAAGACTTTCATAAGTTGAATCTTTTGCTATATCTGTCCTAAGTTTAGGTTTGAGTATTTAAGGTATTAAAAAAATGAAAGGTTAGATTTCTGTCCTTTCTAAATATTTTAAATTTAGACTTATCGATTGACCAGGACGAATTTTAATTACTTATCATTTGTAAACCAGGTTTCAATTATGGCCAGAATAAAGTTTGAATGCAGTTCAGAAAAGAATTGTCTAAATTCCGAATTTTTTATTGAAAGATTCTGAAAATTTATGTGAAAATATTTAAAAGAATTAGTTGAATGAATTGCTTGATAATTCTGAGTATTCATAAATATCAGATTTGGAAGGTCCGGGATTAATCTCGATGCCGAATATAAGTAACATTATTGTTAGTATTAGAAAGTAGAATAAAGAATGTTTTGTTTTAATGAAAATCCATTTTTTAAATATCTTGCATATATTCATGCCATAACATGAATAATGAATCATTATTGCATCATCTGCATATTGTATAACGTCACATGTTGTTAAATCGACAAATCATTAATGGAAATAGTAAAGGACCAACTGAAAGCTGTTGGTGAAAAAGCAATATTTTAATGCATTAGAATATTATAAAATACAGTACTGTAAGATAGGTAATGTCATTACTAGTCTCATAATTCTGTTCATTATAGAACATAGAAATGTTAAAAACCAGACTGGAAATTATTTCAATAGGCCAATTTAACTTTTTCTAGTTTTTTCCAGCGTGTAATGTGTTCATTATCACAAAAATTAACAAATTGCTGAAAATTCCATAAATTTTTCTTCGTGCATAATTTATTAAGAAATTTTTAGGAACAAAATTGGTTAAATGCTTCGAGTATTAAACCTAGCAGCTCGAGCCATGTTTGTATCTATTAGTTCTCTAAAGTTGAGAGATGTGTTGACTGGTACTCCAAGATACTTAGTTTCATAACAATTAAATATTTTGTGAATTTTAATTTTTAAATTTATACTACTATTTATTTCTGATTTAGGTTGTAACATAAATTGTGTTTTTCCTACTATTAATACTTTAACCAACTATAAAAACTACAGAGCAGTACAAATATCGATAAGCACCATGATTGTTTATCAGCTAAGCTACATGCAGTTTAAAGTTGGATGAATACCTTTTCGTTATTCCACTTTAATTTAGGAAATATTCGCGTATTACCTTTTTAGAAATTGAAGATGATCGCAAACGTAAGGACATTTCATTTAGGATCTCCGCTGCCTTTACGAAAAAAGTTACCAGCGAACCTGTTTTTAATTTTATTAATCTTAGTAAACATTTTTCAATCTTGGGTCGCACTTTAAATGAAACTTACGGTATTTGAATTTTTCCCTAATAGTGTGTTAATGACAAATAAATGAGATGTAAAAGAGATACCTTGTAGGTCTCATAAGTTCAAAGTCTATAGAATTTTGTGACATGTGTAAACCTAGGAACATTGGCAATTTATTCTATAGCCCACTTATAAATAAAGATAAAAAGTTACTAATTATGGAATGGGATACCAAAAAAAAAGTAAAATGGAAAAAATAAAAAATTACAAAAAATGAAATATTCACTAATAAATAATTGAATTCACATAAAGATATGTATTTTTCTTAAATGCAGTGTTGACTTTATATTTCAGCATACTTATGTTGCCCATATGTACAAATAAATTATATAAGTATTTGAAATGTCTATTTATCATATTTTAGCACATAGATAATGAAAATTATGTTCAGAAAATTTATCAGTTTTCATTCCATTTCAGTTAGTGAATGGGCTAACCTGTCAAAAATAACTAAAAAATGCCTTATATACCCAAATATATTGCTACTGTTTTATAAAAATACAGTAATAAATTTACAATAAAATCTGGATTTAAGAATGGAAATTTAATTACAAAATGTGTTGTTGGAATTTTATTGAGAAATAATCGTACTTTAACAATCGTAAAACTGATTTTTATTTATTGTCTGTAAACTATAAAAAATGCTTAATATCTATTAAATATCATTGCGGCAACAGATGATATGCCCAGTACAGTAGCAGTTGTTAGCAGTCCTTTCCAAATACTGTTTTCAAATTGGTCATCTGAGGGCGTTATGCTGGAAACTAAATTGTCCTAAAAAAATATTCATGAGAAAGATACAACAAAGGAAATGAATAATTTAATAAACATACCGAATTATGATAATTGCCTTACCTACAAATAATTTAAATCATATGCAATTATACAGTAGTACACTACTATTCCTTATCTCCCTTGATTTTTTAGATTATTGGTTACAATACACATGTATTAGGAAACTATCCTAAGTACATGAGGGAACAACTCTGCTGTGACCCATAGTTAAAAAAACAAAAAGCAATATAATTCCTTAAATGAAAACAGATTTACTACTGTCTAGGGAAGTTAACTCGAACTTATGATGAGGAAGCTAATTGCACTGTAGAAGCATTGAGGTAGGAATATCGACAGATGACACTGCTATGAGGATAATAACCATGGATTGGAACCAAATTGCGGTTTCGATGTAGTTTAAAACAAACAATTATTTGTTTCAAACACTTGCATTTAAAATTTTCACAAATGCTATTCTTCANAGTTAGTGAATGGGCTAACCTGTCAAAAATAACTAAAAAATGCCTTATATACCCAAATATATTGCTACTGTTTTATAAAAATACAGTAATAAATTTACAATAAAATCTGGATTTAAGAATGGAAATTTAATTACAAAATGTGTTGTTGGAATTTTATTGAGAAATAATCGTACTTTAACAATCGTAAAACTGATTTTTATTTATTGTCTGTAAACTATAAAAAATGCTTAATATCTATTAAATATCATTGCGGCAACAGATGATATGCCCAGTACAGTAGCAGTTGTTAGCAGTCCTTTCCAAATACTGTTTTCAAATTGGTCATCTGAGGGCGTTATGCTGGAAACTAAATTGTCCTAAAAAAATATTCATGAGAAAGATACAACAAAGGAAATGAATAATTTAATAAACATACCGAATTATGATAATTGCCTTACCTACAAATAATTTAAATCATATGCAATTATACAGTAGTACACTACTATTCCTTATCTCCTTTGATTTTTTAGGTTATTGGTTACAAAATACATACACATGTATTAGGAAACTATCCTAAGTACATGAGGTACAACGATTACCTATCCATAGTTTAAAAAAAACAAAAAGCAATAAAATTCCTTAAATGAAAACAGCATTACTACTGTCTAGGGAAGTTAACTCGAACTTATGATGAGGAAGCTAATTGCACTGTAGAAGCATTGAGGTAGGAATATCGACAGATGACACTGCTATGAGGATAATAACCATGGATTGGAACCAAATTGCGGTTTCGATGTAGTTTAAAACAAACAATTATTTGTTTCAAACACTTGCATTTAAAATTTTCACAAATGCTATTCTTCAAACAATACATCAATAAACTCCGATAGTTGATCTGCCGAGTTTTCAAAAACGGAAGATTCGGGTATAGGCGCACCCAATGTTGTATCGGAAGAACAATATTTTCTAAACGATATCGTCGTTCAACCTAAATTTGCATGTTCGAGTGGATCCGTTCGTGTCGACTGAATAAGCTCTCTAATGCAGCTTCACTTGTCGGAATTGTGTGTGCATTTTAATGTGCTCTTGCTAGTCGTGATATAACTGTTCCCATAATAAATGCCAAACATCTTTTTTCCAGATCTTCAGCAATGCGTGAATTAAACATCCAAAAGCATTTGAAAGAGTTTTCATTTGAGCTCATTGTAATCAGTATTTCCATTAATAGTGTCTACGGTGACGAATACCGGATTTGCCATCCATAGGAATGCTCTCGTGAATATTCGAAAATGGTTCAAAACCCATATTTCGGAAGTCGGATTCTTGACTAACCAAATAGTGCGGTTTGAGAAAATCAATAGCGCGATTTGCGGTCTGCGGTTTGCAGTTCGGCGGTATAATTGTTCCAATTCCAAATTATAACAGCTTCCATCTGTAGGTAAAAAGTGCAATTGGAGAACATATTAAAATATCAACGCCGCCATTGTTCTTACTAACTCCAAAAAACAAACATATACAAAGGAACAGGCGCAATCCTAGACAATTTTGAATGGGGATTCATCAATTTTTTTTTGTAAATCTTACCATATTTTGCAAAAAATGGAATGATTTATAAGAATCTCCGTACAAATTTATATTTATTCACATGATAGCTAATAATTCAATATGCTTTTTATTCAAGGAAAAGCATAAATATTGTCGAGAAAATGAAAACCATTAATAATTTATATTTTATCACAATACTCACATAAAAAACCGGAATTTCATATAAGGGCTAGATAGTTTTTGAAAAAAAGGGGAGGTGACGTTTCACTAAACCCGCCTGCAAAGGAATGATTACACAGTGATCGTCAAATTCTTCACTCAGAAATTTTTAATAAATTTGAAAAAACTTGAAAACAAAATTTAACAAAAATTTAGCGATTCGATATTCTATATAAATGATTTAAATATCTTTGAAATCTATAAGTAGAAGAGTATCTCACAAAAGAAAAATTACATTAAGATAAATAATGGCTATTTAAGCCACGCAAAATATGAAATTAATGTAGCCAATTTAGGGGGAAAGTATTTATTAACATTTATACAAATAAATAACAAATTCTTCGGTGCAATTAAACCTCAATGGGGAAAAGATAAAAATAATAAAAAAGCTCATTTTCAAATTCTTAATAGGTATTTTTTTGAAGTACATCGACTAAAGAATCAATAAAAGCAACTTAATAAAAATAGAGGTTTTATTTCCTGTGGAAAAATCCAAATAGGAAATAGTACATCACAATAAATAAGCACTATAATAACTAGAGCATGTTGAAAACTTCTCTTTGAAGAAGATTAATTGCACCTGGTATGAAGGTACGTCGATAAGTTTCAGTGTTGCATTTGTAGGATCGAAATTCTGATCTAGTTGCTGAGTGATATGATAAATGAGCTGACAATTTCCAATGTAGAGGATGAATTGAAAAAAAACTGTTTTTGCCATCATTTGGGGGTTATTATTTTCAGGCTGTTTTTGCATCAGTTATCTTACTTAATTTAAGCAATTTAATTATTATAACTGAATTTAAAACACAAATCAGGTCGAGAGCTCTGTTATTTAATAACATACTATATAGTCTACTGCGTTTGTAAGTCAATGACTACTTTGGTATGTTATATTCTGAAAATATGGCTACTATATTTTAAGAAATATCTTAAATCTCAGGCCT
>CABFPE010000129.1:1006828-1022543 GCA_900660155.1 Hofstenia miamia | reverse complement strand
CCTAGATAATGTACACACCACACAAATCCCCAACAAACACACACCACACAATTATATATGTATATGTTACTATTATTTTGAAAATAGTTTTAGTTTATAGTCTTGTACTAAATAATTTTTGCAATAAATTGCTTTTGACTCTTTTCAAATTCTTAGTAGGTATTTTCTTGAAGTACATCGACTCAAGAATCAATAAAAACAACTTAATAATAATAATAATAATAATAGAGGTTTTATTTCCTGTGGAAAAATCCAAATAGGAAATAATACATCACAATAAATAAGCACTATAATAACTAGAGCATGTTGAAAACTTCTTGAAAAAGGTTCATTGCACATGGTATGAAGGGTTGTCGATAAGTTTCAGTGTTGCATTTGCAGGATCGAAATTCTGATCTAGTTGCTGAGTGATATGATAAATGAGCTGACAATTTCCAATGTAGAGGATTTTGCCATCATTTGGCGGTTATTTTCAGGCTGTTTTTGAATCAGTTACTTAATTTAAGCAATTTAATTATTATAACTGAATTTAAAACACAAATCAGGTGTAGAGCTTTGTTATTTAATAACATACTATATAGACGACTGCGTTTGTAAGTCAATGACTACTTTGGTATGTTATATTCTGAAAATATGGCTACTATATTTTAAGAAATATCTTAAATCTCAGGCCTGTTTTATTTGATCTTGATCTTAATATCCATCTAGAATTGTAATATTTACTAATGAAATTGCATAAATTTCGTTTAATAACTCATGGAAAACACCCTACTAAATCGGGCAATGTCGTATTGTAAAATCTGATATATTTGATTTTTGCCTCGTTGTATTTCAAAAATATTGAATTTCTAAATAGATCTACAATATAAAGCCAAAAAGCCGGAGTGCAATTTTTTGGGAAATCCGAACACTGTGTAATCAATGAAGAAAAATTCACAATATTCACACTGCGCATCTATCAAATTATAGATATACAGGGTGGCGCACGTAAACCGAAAACCTTTGATTACTCCTCAAATATTCATCCAAACGTCATGAAATTTCGACTTTCTACCTTTATTCCCCTCACGTCTCTATCAATAATAAACAAAACGAATTAAGGTAAATTTCATAGAAAACGTTTATTAAATGAAAAAAGTGTTAGTAGTAATCGAACTTTAACGTGTCCTCCTCCATTCTTGATGACGGGTTCGAGTCACTTTTGATAACCCAGAGCAGTTCTTGACACATCTCAGTTGTTAATTCTTGAAATGATTGTATGATGTGGTCCTTCAGGTCTTGCATGGATTTTGGCTGTATATGGTAAACCTTCGAACAAGAAGATATCGCAAAGTGTCAGGTCAGGCGAACACGTCCCCTCCATCTGTTAGGCATCTTCTTGTTCAGCCACTCACTCACAGGAAGTACCCAATGTGGAGGTGCACCATCCTGCATGAATATGATGCTCCTGTCTCTTCTGTCCGAATGATGACATAACACAGAATACGATTTATGTTAAGTTAATTAACTTGATCGAGATTTTCGATGTCAACAAAATGAGTACATTTCATTCAGTCAATAGAATCAGAATTTTCTGACAATTCTCAGAACAACAGGTAGAATCTTCATAAATCTTATTCTCCAAACTAGTATTAGTCGAAATTTCATGCCGATTGGATGAATATTTGAGGAGTAATCAAAGTTTAAAATCCTGCGGTTTACGTGCACCACCCTATATGTTAAATACCATAGAAGCTTAAGAATATGTGCATACAATGTAACAATACATAATAGGATTTTATATTTAAAAATTGTAACTTAAAAAAAACATTTAAAGATACGCAGTTGTTATGCAGTAAAGATGAGATTCTATAAAACTTGTTGATAAAAATTAAAACATTTAGAAATGAGGTGACTCACTATACTGCCTAACTCCACCATTTTACCAGTGATTTTCTTGTTTTCTTTGAGAGTCTCGCGAAGAGCTGCGGGTAACTGGGTTAATAAATGTTTGCAATTGGATACATTGTCCTTAGTTACTCTGATGGATGTTGCCATAAGGCCAGCGAAGGCTATTAAGGTGATCAGCAAATTCCACGGACTCTGCTCGGAATTCTGTAGAATTTTTTCCGCCACAGATCTAAATAAATTTCAATTTTTTCAAAGTCAACAATGAAGAAGCAACACTGAATAAACATTCGTTTAACAGATGCGCACCTGAAACCACGGACTGCCTTACTGTTATCAAGAGGATCGCCTGCAAGGTCTTTTATCAATGCTCGCATATTTATCTCGAACTGATTGATCATTTTGTCTGCGGATCTGCGTACGGCAGATGCGGCTTCTTTTGGAGGACTACACCTTTCCACAATATCGAAATCGCGCCGATAGCCAATGTAGTCGAGTGTGAGGAAATATATTTGTTCTATTAAAGCACTTTCTGCAGACGTCAGTTTGGAAATTGACCGAGGACTGCTTGAATTAAGTTTGGGAGGCAATGGAGTATTTCTGAGTGGACTTTCGTCTAAAAATGTATTATTCACAATTACAAAATTTACAAAAACTTCAAGAAGCCAATAATGAGAATCGCAGTTTAGAATAAAATCAACAGACAAATAAAGGCTTAAAAACAATGAAAGGCATTATACCAGAATATATTAATTGAACTTGTCGTAGCGTTCCTTCGTCACCAAACCTATTCGCCATTTTTTTCAATTTCGCAGAATTTTATTGTATCCTTTTACATATAAACACATCATTGGATAATTTGTCATTTAAGCGCGGTCTATTTTAATTATTGCGATTGCACTATTCGCCATTTCAACGATAAATTTTCCTAATCACATATCAAAGTAGAAAGTAATACTAGTCTAGACATGCTAAATTTGCTCTTAGCATTGTCTATGCTATTTAATATTGCATCATTTTCTACCCCATGTCTTTGCAACTGTAAAAAACTAACAATTTAAAAATAGATTTTTTTGTAACTATGGTGGTTAAAGAAAGCATTTCTTTTTTTCTATTATGGTATACACATACTTGTATAAAATACCAATGTAATACATTATGATATTACTGAAGTACCCGAATGTGTATTGTATTCGAATATATTTGAAACCTAGAATATTTCGACCCAAAAACTGCTTTAGACGGAAATACATGAGAAGGGTGTAATGCACCAAATATCAACATAAAATTTCTTGTTCCAAGAGTAACTGCTCCCATAAAAATATTCATATAATAAACTTTGTGAAACATTGAGGCCTTCGAAATGCGAGAATATAACATAGAAAGTATGAATACCAATTTTGAAAAACAACACTCAAGCTCATGCGGGATTATTGCTTAATTGTCAATGAAATAATTATATACGTCTGCATACCAACCTATAGGCCTACATTTAAAACAAGAGAAAAATACTCACATGAACTATAGTGAGAAATCAATTGTTCAGCACGATACACACACAAATTGTTTACATAACATTCAATTCATATTTTAGAAAACTGTTCATAAAGATGTTTACTTTTCAACTGGCAGTTAGTGATAAAATCAAAAACAATAACAAACGCGCAATTTATCTACTGAAATTCACCAAACAAAATGACTTGGCATTAAAACCACTGAGGACAAGTTGAGATAGTGTTTGAAAAAACCGTGAAAAGGGAAATGCGATAATAACTATTCTGGTTTAAAGAGCAAAAAAGCAATAACGGAAGATTGAAGTAGAAGGGGCGTCCTTCAAACAATAGATAAGGATGTCGGTGAATACATGGATAACTAATTAGTTATTATGAATTCCGTTGACATGCGTACTAGCAGAACATCATCATCATCGCTTTAGCCTTCATCTTCATGCCTGCAGTTTTAGTTTATCTGAAATATTGGAAATTCTTGACCAGATAGAGTGCTCTCGAAAACAAACTAAGCCTCAAGGTCCACGTTTTTTAACGGATAATAACATATTATTAAAGCCAGAGGCTGTGATAAATGCATCACACTGATCCATCCAGGATCAACAATTAAATGTTAAATGTTTATCAAAATGCATTAATGTGATTATTGGTCTTTAAAATTTATGAGGCTACTCCAAACGAAATTTATAATACCGTGCAGAATTTGTTACCAAAAAGTAAACAAAGATTAGATAAATTTATTCAAGATTACGAAGCATGCATAGCGTAGGTAGTACTTAGTCATGTGCGGTTTTAATACCACACAATTTCGATATCAGTTACGTATGTATAATACTTATGCATTTAATCATCAAATGTTCATTAAGCAATTTACCCATTGATAGGTTTTTTATACAATTTATTTTAAATGTACACAACTCGAATATGTATGTTTGATTTTTGTACACAGCTCTAATATAAGCGTTTTTTTCCACATATTAATCAACGCAACAAACAAATTCTAAGGCAAATCTATAGTTATGTCCCTAAAATTACATCGACAACACATATTAGAAGATTGCTAAGATGTTTGTTAATAAATATCTACATTTAAAAAGCTTTACAAAGCCAAAATGTGCAAAATTCTTCAATATCAAAAAACAATATGTAACTGCAGCATTTTGTGCACCAATTAACATAACTGTTAAGATAATCCAATTTTGTACAGTAATGTAAAAAAAATCCACATTAACACTAGGTGTTATCGCGACACAAGCACACCAGAACCATAGTACAATAGTACTTAGCGAAATATACACAACTGAGTTGAAAAATGGAAGACAAGGATCCCCGCGAAACTATTTTACAAAAACGAGCAATTGCTTGCGAAACATTGAATCGGTTTTTTTAGATATTTCAAATATAGATACCTTAAGTCATGGTCAAGAATACGAAAATTAATGTAACCCTAGTAAAATTTAGATCGAAACCATTAAGGGGGGAGTATCACCGGGAAAATTGTCAAATCACCGAATCTCGCAAATCGCGTTTAAACCCAGTGTTTATGAGGGAGTCATTATTAAACTGTATGATACTTTTTAAATTTTTGAAATCCATCAAGTAGTTNATCAACGCTACATACAAATTCTAAGGCAAATCTATAGTTATGTCCCTAAAATTACATCGACAACACATATGAGAAGATTGCTAAGATCTTTGTTAATAAATATCTACATTTAAAAAGTTTTACAAAGCCAAAATGTGCAAAATTCTTCAATATCAAAAAACAATATGTTTTAAAAATGGAAATTTGAAATTTAGCAACAGCAGCATTTTGTGCACCAATTAACATAACTGTTAAGATAATCCAATTTCGAACAGTAATTCAAAAAAATTCCACATTAACACTAAGTGCTTTGGCTACACAAGCACACCAGAACCATAGCACAATAGTACTTAACGAAATATACACAATTGAGTTGAAAAATGGAAGACTAGAAAAATGAGTAAAAAAGAGGATAAGGCTCCCCACGAAACTATTTTACAGAAACGAGCAATTGCTTGCGAAACATTGAATCGGTTTTTTTAGATATTTCAAACAGATACCTTAAGTCATGGTCAAGAATACGAAAATTAATGTAACCCTAGTAAAATTTAGATCGAAACCAATAAGAACAACAATTTTCTTACGCCGATAATTCGGATTTAATAACTAATATCATTTGAAAACACAATTTTTCAAATATTCTCCATGTTGAAATATCGAAGATTCCGCTAAGGATTAAATTTAAATACACAAATTTAAATGGGATTAACAGATTCCGAAATTACGAAAAGGTTAGAGCAATAACTGTATTAGAAATACAAAATGAAGTAAAATTACCTGAATGTCTGTTTGGCGGCATTGCAGATGTTCCAGGTAATCTGTCTACCTCAATAATTAAGTCAGCCTTGGCAGGCTAAAAAACCTTAAATTAGAAATTAAATGAAGAAAGCGTTATTTTAAACTATCCAATCGAAAGCAATGTTTACTGACGCAAATGGAAAGCAATGTTTATTGAATTGACAAATATATTTCTAAACTAAAGTAATACAGTGAAAAGATCTTGCGAATTAGACTTAGTGTAGAATATGCCAAAAGCAATTTGAATCGATAACTACATTAGTATTTTGAATTAATGTAAAATTATTATCTTATAGCTTACTAAATAATATTTACATTGTGACAAACTAGACACCATACTAAATGTCTGATTACACAGCGGACATTTAGCAGGGAAGTCTTCATTTATATTACATTAGAAAACAGTCACCCACTAGAAACGAAACAATAACAATTGCAATGCACACTTCTGAAAATACGAGCTTAAAGTCGATCGAAAACTAATTCCAAGACAACAATTCAAAACTTATATAAAATATGATAATGAAGTAATTCGCATGATTCGCCTTTAAAATTAACGCTATTACAGAAAAGTGTTTTTTTATGGATAGTCGCAATCCTTTTGAATATGCTTCAAATTAAAAGATAAAACATACAAATAGCAGAACATTATATATGTAACATATTAAAAAGCTAAAACAAGTTAAGTTTGCTTCTAGTCTTGGTTTGAAAACTCTGCATTGCACAATATGCATAATTTCGTAATAAAATGGTTAGATTGAAAAGTTTAAACTCAAGGTTCGATTGAAAATGTCGAACCATGAGTGAATACGAGTCAGAGAAAAAGCGCAAATTAATTCAGCGAAACATGCAAAAAAGCAAATAAACTCACATACAGCAAAATCGCATGAATTGAACATCTGTTTTAGTTGAAATGCGTGGGTGGTTTTCCCATTAATGCATTCAATCCGTTGGCAAAATACAAGCCAATTAAGAATAATTCATACATGGCATATGCAATGCAAGTTGACAAATTGACAATGAATGCAAAGAATTGAAAATGGTAAAATAATTGCTAAAAAACTTTTCCCAAGTTCATTATTTAAAAAATAGTAGAATCAAATGTACAACAAACAAAAACATCTAGATTTCAAGATTTCTAAAAACGTACAAAACAAAATATTGCTAATGGATAGTAAAAATTGCAAGTATATCAGACTGATAATAGTTTGTCTCTCCAATATGTGATTTTCTTTTCTGTATTCGACTGTACCCAAATATGTTTGACCACGGATTCTAATGAGATTCTATTTTTGGGATTGTATCTAATGAGACCACTAATGAGATTCTTTGCCGCTTCGGGCATTTCTCTTGGAAATGTATATTGCACTCGAACAATTCGCTGATACGTTTCATTCATGTCATCACATTCAAATGGAGGAGAACCTAGACGGAATTGAGGATTTAGAACGAAATAAATATTATGTTGAAATGACAATTAAANGCAAAAAAGCAAATAAACTCACATACAGCAAAATCGCATGAATTGAACATCTGTTTTAGTTGAAATGCGTGGGTGGTTTTCCCATTAATGCATTCAATCCGTTGGCAAAATACAAGCCAATTAAGAATAATTCATACATGGCATATGCAATGCAAGTTGACAAATTGACAATGAATGCAAAGAATTGAAAATGGTAAAATAATTGCTAAAAAACTTTTCCCAAGTTCATTATTTAAAAAATAGTAGAATCAAATGTACAACAAACAAAAACATCTAGATTTCAAGATTTCTAAAAACGTACAAAACAAAATATTGCTAATGGATAGTAAAAATTGCAAGTATATCAGACTGATAATAGTTTGTCTCTCCAATATGTGATTTTCTTTTCTGTATTCGACTGTACCCAAATATGTTTGACCACGGATTCTAATGAGATTCTATTTTTGGGATTGTATCTAATGAGACCACTAATGAGATTCTTTGCCGCTTCGGGCATTTCTCTTGGAAATGTATATTGCACTCGAACAATTCGCTGATACGTTTCATTCATGTCATCACATTCAAATGGAGGAGAACCTAGACGGAATTGAGGATTTAGAACGAAATAAATATTATGTTGAAATGACAATTAAATTTAATTTTAAGTTGAAAGTATAAGCCAAAACACTTACCAACTAAAAATTCGTAAGCTAAAATCCCAACGGTCCAGTTATCTACCGTTTTATCATGTTCTCTATGAGTAACAATTTCCGGCGCTAAGTAATCTGGAGTTCCGCACATGGTTGCTCTTCGAGAATTACTATGAACAGACCACCCGAAATCAGCCAACTTTATGTCGCCTGTATCAAGTAGAAGCAATTATTTTGGTCAATAATTGATGCAATTTACTATTTCTCATTTTAACATGCTGCTTCACTAATTCATTTAGAAAATGAATATTTCCATATATTTCCAAAATGACTGTGGCTTGGTAAATTAAACTTAAAATACAATGAAAACTTATGAAAATCGCAAAAAGTTAAATGTGAATTTGAATTGAATGTTAAACATTGGAGAATTTAATATTAGAAAGTTAATCTGTCGCTTTAAAAGCAAACAGATAAGGATAGCAAATTGGAAATATTTGCATAAAAAAGTGTTTCAGTGGTTGGGCTAAATTAACAAGCTTCTACCTGAAAAATTGCAGAGAATATTCTCTGGTTTGATATCCCGATGAATAACGTTGTGGAAATGGCAATAATCCAAAGCATCAGCAACTTGTCCAACAAATTTTGCGGCGGTAGGTTCGGAAAACTTACCAGCTTTTATCAATTGTTTGTACAATTCACCTTCAATGTTTGTGTTCATTATATTCAGTTGATTAAAAAATTAAGTCCTATGACTACAAGTAAATACAGAAAAGAGTTTGGATACAAGACATCATTTTGGTTTTTTATACAATGATGAATTTTGCCATTGTGATGATTTCTTCATTAGAAATTTAGTTTTGCTCAATTGTGCATGAGGAAATGTATAGGTCAAAATTTCTGAAACGTATAAATTGCAAGTCAGATCTACTATTGACACTGCTGCGTGTGTTTTTAATGATACCTAAACTTTTCATGTAATGTTTGCGATTCCGTTTTTTAACACTTCAGTTTGCACATCGAATAAAACACGACAAGCAATCTCTTAAGGATTCTGGAATCAATATAACCGACAAATTTTCTCAACGAAATGAACACAAATACTACAACCTTTCCCTGCAAACTCAAGAATCATAAAAATCCGCTTATCATCAAAAAAGTATCCGTACAATTTTAGTATATTAGGATGATTTAATTTCGACTGAATTTCAATTTCTCGTCTAAATTGATGTTCCATATTGTCAGCGATCAATTGTCTTTTAAAGAGGATTTTTAATGCAATAATGAATTTGGAAGACCTTTCACGTGCCATATACACAGAGCCAAATTTTCCTTTTCCTAAGCGTCGCCCAATTTCGAAATCTTCCAATTCGTGATAGGGAAATGGGCGATCTCGATAATCGGTAACCTTGCGTTCAGCCTTTTCGTTTTCAGAAAGTTTCGATTGAATTGCTGTAGAAAATTTTTCATTAGGAAAATTGCTACTAATATTTTCTTTATTCGTGGACTGCATCTGCATATTGACTAACAAAACATGCATATGACTTTGGCAATAGTCTGTATGCTCTAAGCAAACGTGACAACAAATTATAAAATCAGTTTAAAATAGATTAAATAAAATTAGGAGAAATACACATGTAAAAATTGTGAATTATGTGTTATTAAAATAGAGAAACAAACACAAAAATTTTTATTGACAAATACAATACAGCCAACAAGAAAATGATTATTCTCCGCCTATAACAAATGGATTTGGAATTTCTTCCATAGAATCGTGTGGGCAGATGAGCAAAACACTGGTTCCACGGCAAACAACCAATCCCAAAGTTCGGGTATCCTGAAAGAAAGTTACCAAATTTCCTCAAAATATAAATATGTTAAAAGTATGTGGTATACAATACAAAAATATAAAACTTTTTAAACTGGTAACTGACTTTAGACAATTTATGTTGATCATCAGGGTCTCTAATGTATTCAATTGTATTATCCAACACCAAATTTAGGAGAGGATCGTAACCTTTCAAAAGGCCAGATGCTTCTCGACCACCTTGGAATTTAACATGAATTTGTTTGTCCATGTACTTGGAGAGGTCCAAAATAGATTTCTTTTTATCTTGAGAAGGAGGCATATCACATAATGTAACTGAAGCTAGTGTAAAATATAAACTAAAATTGTTTAATCATTGTATTTTTGTCAAGAAAATTATATGAATTATGAATAAATATAACAAAGATATGCATTTGAAATACAATATCACACGAAAAAAATCAATAATCCACATTAAATTATTTCTCACGACATTAACGATTTTAACAAAATATAAACTAGTATTTAAATTTAAATGGGATTTTTCAGTCTAAAATTAAAATTTTTTACAGTTCGTAGAATTACAATATAGTTGAAATTCCAAAATGAAATAATAACTATAAATTTTGATGACATTTATTGAACTTTAGCACTGTTGTGAACAAAGTTTGCGGAAGAAATATGTATAATAGCATGATTTGAAAACAAATTTAGTGCTATAAAACAAAATAACGTAATATTATATCGGAATAAAAAACTATGTGTTCCTTAAATGTAGGAAATTGGATACATTAAATAACGACTAAGTATAATATTTACGTTGGCCTCAATTTCAGAATATTTATTATAAAATGAACTTAAACGATAATTATATCAAACAAAGCAGTGTTCATGTTATGATAATTGTAATGACTTGCTAAGCATAGTGTCTCCACATATGCCACAAGATGTTTAATTTTTTGAATAAAACTGCCCAATTTTGCTAAGTAAATGTGAACTTCTGATAGTAACTATTGCGGCTTAAAAAGCCTGATGAACACAACCCACCAAGCAACATGGAATTTATTTTGAAGGGAGTAAAACAAAGCATACTGACAAATACGTTAAAAATGGAATTGTGGTTCATATCTATTCCCCACTTCTATAAATACTGGCTTAAAGTATGCTTGCAACAACCCCCGCTTCTACGTATGTTCCATTGATAAGTAACTTCTGTTCTCTTAATAATATACATATCAACAAACGCTTATCAGTGCAATGGGATCAGTAGAAACCACTTCTCTCCAATATTTGATGGTTTATTTTTTGTTATTGGGACTAAGATGATAGGTGTGTCCGGAATTAAGAAAGTTGATAGTCGCTTTATTATCTCCCCAGGAGACTGAAAACGTGTGATCAAATACTAATTGTTCTATCTTTACATGTTACATATTATCTCTTTTGATTATTGTGTCTTCGTCTTTGTTGCAGTTTGTTGCAATAATTACTTCCGAACAAAGAAATCACTCAACATTTACCATCAGAAACTGACCTCCTTGGCTAGTACCAGCAATTCATGAGCGCTAAGAAAAATATACACATTAAGTCTTAAAGCTTTATTGCTGAATTACAATTTACAACATTTACATTTAGTAACTCCCGTATATGTGCCACAGCTGTTCCATTTGGAAATTTTTTGCTAATGTTGAAATAAAATGGCTCTGCAATTAATGCAGCTTTCAATGTGCAAATACTCATAAAATAACAATATTCTCTTCGGAAAAATTGTATAATCAGTAAAAATTATTAGAACGGCAATACATAAAAATTGTTATATACAAATCCATAAATTTTCAATTCAAACTAATTTTGTGAAACATCAAGAACACGCGTTGATATAAGTTCCCCACATTTTCCAAATGACGCAGACGTAAACACAATTTTGTTTCAAATCATTGACTAAACCATTAAGTTATTTTAGCATTGAAACAACTAGCATCAAAATAAAAATAGCCGAGCTTCGAATAAGGCTCACTGGATTATAAGCCACAATAACAAGGGAATGCAGAACAAAATTATGAATAAACAATTAAGATGAGAAACAAAATTGATTACAATTGTAAAAAAACAACATATTTATAAGAAAAGTATGAGCATAGAAATGGGTCCCATAACAAAGCCTAAGCACAAGGAATTATACATACGATGTAGAGGATTACGACGGACAAGTCACTGTGCTTCTTAGGAAATATACTAATTTTGAGTGCGCTTTGTCTGAACAATACGCGGGTTACAGAGTGTTGTACATTTTTTCTTCCAATTTACAAAATTTTGCAAACGCATTATACGTACAAAACAAGAAAATTAGAAAAAGGCTCGTAAAAACGAACAGATCTTGAGATTTTGAAGAATGCAACCATGGCAATAAGTGAGCCTACATAACTTAATCAAAAATAGAGCGAGTTGAATATATGGTTGATTTTTCAAGAAAAATTTCATAGATTTTATCTATCATTGTAATCCCTAGATATTTCTGTCTTAAAGAAGCAGCTAAGTTCAAAAATATCATCGTTGTATTGAATTCTATTACTTTAAAGAACACTATTAATGCTACACCATACAAAATTCCATTTGATTTGAAAAACTACTATTTATCAACATTAAATAACAGAAAAAAAGCAAAGTGGATTATTACATAACTTTAAAAAAGGAAAAAAGATTAACTATTGCAAAATTAAAAAATATCTAAAATTTAAATGAATATTGATTTGAATGTACGTTTTATAAATATTATTAAAATTACGATATGGACATCTGAATTTGAATTATGCATAAGTTTGGCGTGAATCAATTTTCGAAACTAATATAGAAATAAATACTTCTAAATTATTGTTCACATTACGAGTTAGTAATACATGAATAATTTAGCTTAATTCCAAAAATAGTACAATAATTTGCATTGCATAGATGACAATCACGATTAAACTCTTAATGTAAAAAGGGCCTAGCAATAATGTATTGCAATATTGCAATACAAAAAATTCAAACTATTGCAATATGCGTTTGCTGGCAATACAATATTGCAATATATTGCAACATTTTAGTTAATTGACAGCTACCTAATTTAATCAAGGAAAATGATTCTTTTGACTTGGAATTACAATGAATCCTTTAAAAGAATATAAGAATCGTTACAAAATTGACTAATTCTTTTAATTTCATTCGTCTTCTTAACTTAAGTGATTGTCTCTCATCAATGGCAATAGGAAGAATTATCATGATAGTTCATTTCTAAGCTGTATGCACACCTATTAAATATTGCAATCAAACTAAAAAAGCAGCAGTTAATGTTATTCTGCTGTATATTTCTTAAAAGCTAAGCTAACAAACCAAAAATAACAATACAAACGCCTTCCTTGCAATATTATTGTGAAGAAATTCGACGCCAATAAATATATTGCAAATGTATATATTGCAATATATTGTATTAGCAATATATTATTGAAAGTCCCTGTAAGAGATGCAAAATTTTAAATCGATGGTGATGTAAACTATTATGTATCAAGTATATTATCTACTCTGCATTATTAGAAGCTCTATTTGTTGTAAATTAAAATTCTTCTATTAAATTGTAAATTATAGATTATAGAAATTTAAAACTAATAAATAATAAATTTAATGTTTCTAATATATATATATATATATATATATATAGAAAAGTGTGCTAAATGCCCTAGAAAAATATTAACCCATTTTTAAACTATTAAGAAAATAAACATAAGTCTATTTTTGTGTTTAGAACGTGTGTATGCGTACCTATATAACGGGAATGTAGCTAAAGATTAAGGAGTTACAGTTTCATTTTCAAATGTTCATCCGGTTTGATAAATTTTTAACAAATTTATTTTAGTAAAAGTATCAATAACAATAATAATGTTTAATCAATATAACTACATAATTGTATCTCCCCTTCTCCAAGTATTTACAAAATTAATGAAGAAATTTGAGAAAAACTTCTAAACTGAGCTTTGCCCCTCTATATTAATAGCCATACTAGAGAGAAATCGCATCTGCCTCCCTGTTACATGCTTTAGCAAGTTATTAGCTGTACTTTGAACACATTACAATTTCTCTTTTTGTATGAGATCTAATTGATTTTGCTTTGAATCCCCTTCTGTTTTAACGTAAATATTCGGCAATTGCGTTTAGATAAATCATGGAATTACCGTGTTGTGACACCAATTAAATTATCAAACATGCTTTATTTTCTTCAAACAAATTGCTTTGACTAATCTTGAGACCCAGATTAAGTTCTTAGAAAATTAGTGTAAATTTTACAATATCAGGGGCTTCCATCCCCCAGTTACCATGAGAGAGTAGACCCCCCCCCCTCACTCGGTCTCTAAATATACTGCAAAATCTTGAAAAATAGTGATGCAGCAGACATGATTGTCTAGCCTGACGTATGTGGCATAGCAAGGGAAAAATAGCTCAAAGTAGCAACTAAAAAATAGCAACTATTGGCTAGAGATACCTCAGTAGAAATAAAAAATAATTCACTGATGTTATTAAAATTTCACTAATATTACAAATGCATCAAATGCTTCACTTTACGACAAGGTGTTTCTTTAAGACAACCGACTCTTGAGCAAACGAATTAATGATATCATCCGTGTGAATAGAGTCAATGATATCTTTCTCGCACGAAAGTATGAGCAAAGCTGAAAAAAAGTCATCTGTAATGGTTGAGCGCAACCGAATTTTTACACATTTGATATTGTGCGCTCTGCTATTGCACTGGAAAAATAGTGCAATCACAAACTTGTGGGGGACTATATCTGTCTTAGAAATATATGGGAAAATAATGCTTTGATAGACAGCCGGCAAGCGGCTCCGTGTCACAGCTTTCAACAGCCAATGGGGCCTATCACCCAGATACTTATATGCAGTGTTCAAAGTTTCAAATCCAGAAAGCTGAACAATAAGCCGATATGGTTGTAAAAATGTATGTTTTAACCAAAGGTTTCGTGATGAGTTGTCTTCATCAGCGTCATTGCTCTCTTCACTGCCATCAACATGTTGTTCTATTGATGGAATAGAGGGTATAACATCAGTCATGTCAACCAACTTGTGATTCACGGAGTTTTGAAATAATTTAACTCTCTGATGACTTTATCAGCATCTAAATTGTACTGGCGACATAATGCCTCCACATCATCCAAACTATAATCATTTGAATCAACTAAGCCTCCAGCTGAAAAGGCCATCATACTTCTTGCTATAGCTAAGGTATTATGATGATCAACGGATGCTTCATGTCTTTCTATTTTACGCACAATTTTGCTAAAGTCACAACATCCAGTTCTTGTCCACATACTTGAGGCACTAGGGCTGCCAAAGCCGATGCAAATATACACAAAAAGTGCCTCACGATCACAGCTTAGTGAAAGCCACATACGAGGCATGTGAGTTTGGTCTGGTAGCTGCTTGTAGAACCAATTAGGTTTGACAACGACCTTATTATTTGATAACGTCATATCATATTTTGGATGAATGGGGAGCGACATTATTATACTATTGATAGCAGTACTATCTATTCGACAATCTATGAAATTTACTCGATCTAAAGGACCCTCAAAAACGGTATTTGCTAAATCTAGACTAAGAAATTGTGGCTGAACACTAGTAGCCAATGCATCGGATAAAGCAGAATTTTCCATTGATTCCTCATTGTGCATGATAGGCTCAATTGTTTCATTATTGTGCATGAAAGGTTCTACGGACTCACTTCATGGCCTGTCTTTAGTATGGCCTTGGATCACAACAATATATAATATTTTTATAATTATAAGCACTGCAGGCAAAAAACTGACAGAAAGTGGGTACAAGTTTTCATATGTACTGCCCGTTTTGAGAAGAACATGATTTTTGATTCTAGTTGGACCACTCACCTTATTTCTTAAAAGTGAATATTTTTTTGGCATATAGAATATGACCCCAATGGCTCTGTGTACACCACAATGCTGACCCACAAAATTTTTC
>CABFPE010000129.1:959269-971407 GCA_900660155.1 Hofstenia miamia | reverse complement strand
TTTCATAAATTTAATAGAGCCGTCAACTTTTTAATTATTTCATTTATAACTGCTGATCGAATTTGACGATATGATATAGGTCTACATTAGAAAACTACTTTAGAAAACGAGTATTGGACAAAATAGAAAACTTAATTTGCGATTAGCTTAAATAGCACGGTAAATTTAGCAATAAAAATTAAAATTTTTCTTTAACCCTATTTAGGTGTGTGTGTGTGGGGGGGGGGAGGGGTAAGCTTACCCCTTACACATGTCACATGTTCGATTATTGGATTATTATAAAAAATTGAGAAATTTTACGTCGGTTTTCATTGACCATTTGTTGGATGATTATGTATCGAATCTTATCCCTTCCATTAGCCTTTAGTTTGATTGTTTTGACTTGTAAGTGAGCATGTATATGTTTACAAGCTATATTTTTCTGATCATGATAAGAAAACTCATTTTAGGCTTATTTTTCACCTGGTAGCAAAAGTGTAAGTAAAATTACAAAAAATAAAACAAATATCTAACTCTAAAAAGTGCTTATATCAGCAAAAACTATGCCCAAAATTGGAATAATAATAAATGTTTGTAAAAGTTAATGTTTAGGCTTATGATATGAGAAATTATTGACTGATTGGGTCACTAGGACAGAAAATAAGTAGTGGAGGAGGGGGTAATTTTACCTCAGCACATCTCCTTACCTATGTCAAAGAGCCCAACCTAAATAGATTAACTGACCCTCTTGCCACTCCATATCATCCAGTCGACAACGAAAACTGAGTTTTCTCAGGGAAGGACAATTGAAATTAAGCTTCAGAAAAACATTGTCAGGGAAGGAAGTGCTATAATACATACCAAAACTGTTTTTCGCTTTTGACAACGTTATCAAGTCTTTGAACAAAGTAAGAAATTTTAATTCATTCATAGAATACTAAGAAAACTAGCTTTACATATTGCCACTAAAAATTGGGCTAACCAATATAAGTACATGTTCTAATTGGTGTAAAGGGATTGCCGGGAAATTTCCGGGTTTGTACTTTGTAGAAAGAAGTAGATCAGTATAAACTGCTGAAGAAGATTCGGACCACTGACAAACCCATCTCTAGTGCAATAAAAGTAGACCCGCAATGCAAAATTTATCTGAAGTTCCCTCAAATTGCTCTTAATATCATCAATTCGTATACCATGTCGAGTTGAAAAGCTTTCAGTGTTGTCGGCAAAACAGTGGCAACAAAGTGATGCAGCCTCCATCACTAACTTTGTAGACAAACTAATCTGCCTCAATTCATTTTTTACCTTCTGTATGATTATATATAAGTTGAGTTGTTTTACCTCAAATTATTGGTTCTGTACCAGTAATTGTTTTAAAAATCAATATCAGGGACTTGGGAACTTCAAACATCAGCACTACTTTCTACATTTGAAATGATCTGATTTTATGCTTTAATAGTGACAACACAAAATTTAATTTAAAACTGTTTCAAAATATCTGCAGCATTAGGCATTGTTTGTTAAGCTTAGATATTTATAATTGAAAACTATTAATTCAAAAATATATTCCTTTTCGGAACACTAATTGTGCAATACCATGCTACTGATATTATTATTGAAGCAGGTTTAGCATCCTTTAAAAATATAACTTCCATTTTATATTCACAATGCTATGATTGTAATTAACAATTTCAGTATTATAACATAGTAAAATTTGAAGCAACTGCCTCAAAAATCGTCCAAAACAATTTGGTAAATAACATCTAAGCAGCCGCAACAAGACGCTTAAGTGTACTGTCAAATATATCTTCTAACTTTAAGTTAGTTTTCTTCAAATTTGAATTTGGATAAATTCTTTAAGCAATTATATTTATAAATGTCACCAATTCAAACTTTTAAGTTCCCTTCAGTTCTTACACCCATTTCTAAAAGCGTCATTAAAATATGAAAATCACACTTAGTGTGACTTTTTAAAGGATTGCATTGGAACATAGAGTTTACAACTATTTTTTTCAACGAATGGTATTATTCTCACTACTGCTAAAACATTGCATTACAACATGAAAATAAAAAAACAATTTAATGTTCTCTGTATTTTCATGGTAATTTGAATGAAACTGTTCCAATATTTTAAAAAAGCAAACAATATATCTTTCAAAGTTCAGGCACACTTTGGAGATACATATAAGAATTGTCACTAAGGGAATTTTATAATGACATTATTCCCACTAAGGACCATAAAAAGAGTTGATTATTGTATTATTAAAGTAATAAAATTAGACAACAAACTATCATATGACACTGCTTCGATCATGGAATAAAAAATACGAAGATTCGTAATAGTTTTTTTAACAATAATTGAAAATTTATAATATAATCAAACGTTTACCTAGCTTGATTTACTTATAGCTATTGAAGATTTAAATCCCTGAAACAACACATCCTCTCACTTTGAAGTCAAAAGCTCTATCATGGAATGCAATGAGGAATGTAATTATTTATTGATGATTACAGATGTATTTTCACAATACTGTACAGATGATTTGCAAATATCATTGCAACCTAGAATTGTAACTGAGACATTCCATGTTTGTCTTAGATATTTTTGATAACTTCATTCAGTATAATATTTTCTATGAAATTTGGATGAAAAGATTTTAAGTTAACTGGTATATTAACTATATTGATTCAAAGTGGAAAATTGATATTGGTAAATTATAAAATTTAAAAATAATGCGATAGTGGTTAACCCCAAATCAGTTTTTACCACATTTACAAACAATTTTCTTAAACAAATAGGAAATCTGGAAGTCTTGAGAATCGGAACATTTATGGGTAGGCCTAAGTGGGATTTCCTATTATATTAATATTATTCCAATTTGAAGTGTATGAAAATATTTTTTCACTGAAAAATGCTATATACCAATAATTTAGAGGTCTCAAACCCATGGCAGTAACAAACCGCCTCAACTCAACTAGTTTGTTTTTTGTAAAGAGACCACCCAAATTCTGTTCCAGAACGTCTAGACTTGTTCGTCATTGGTGGCGAATAAATGATGAAAATGAAGGAGAAGAAGATTTTCTATCTATTGGTGTCTTCAGATTTTAGATATCTTTATTGTTTAGCGAATTGTAAATCCAAAATTTTTTATAGAAACCTTCACAAATTGTAAAAATGCGTGGGTTATTTAAGGCTAACCATTGAAATATATTTTCTCGCTTTTGGTTTGTTAAATGGTTAATTAACAACCAAGTCTATATTGACTCAGATTGAACAGTTGGTGATTGTCCTAATTCCTTACGTCCAATGGCTAAAAGTATCAAAGTATCTTTGCAACCTTATATAATTTGCTTTCGAAATTCTTTTTCTCTAAAAATTCCTTACTTATCTATTGTGATATATTTCTTGGATGACTGCTTTGATGCAAAATGGTTTTTTTACAAATTTTTTAGTTGTCTTTGCCCATAGTAAATAGTTCAAGTTTCAGATCCAACATAAATACATTGCAAAACATTACATCATCTATAGGGTAGTCATTAACTAAATTGTTTGTATAGAAATACATTATGTACTCGATAGACCAATAAACTACGAATAGAATTTGTATTAGAAATGTAGAATTTTAAATTGACAAGCTTTATATCCTCTGAGAGCCTCTAGTATGTTGAATAGATTTTCACTTGTCCCAAAATTCTTCTTCCAGTATTATAAAGAAATATTTTGGACTTTATATATAAGAATTTTATATGCATTAACAATGGCCTAGAAATTTCAATTAAAAAAGCATTTCTGATAGCCAATTTTAAATCATAATTACTCAGTTCTATGCATTAGAACATATTGCAACTATTTTATAAAGTGTTTTTAGCCAAAATAGTAAAATTATGCTTATTATAAATTGGTGAATTTTAAATTTTTTTAAGTTATTACTTCAATTACTAATTCATCAATTGTCTATTTCATCAAGAGTGAAAATAATTTGTCAATTTGTGAATTTTTTAAAATGTCCAATTGTTCATTCATGCAATTACAAGGATATTGCGATGTTTTCTCAAAGTTCTTTTAAAAATTAATGTAATTTAAGTTGAAATCCCTGTAGATAAGTTGTTTGTATTCAAGAGTTTTTAAATATAACAAAATAAGAACCTCTCCTAGGCTAATGGTTGATACAAAGTAATTGCTTTTTGCTTGGGTAAGTCCTAAATTGACTTAATCTTCTCCTAATAAAGTTTCTAATCTTTTTATATTGGTATTATTGATTGTATAATATATCATTATGCAACACTCCAAATAAAAAATCAATTGCGTGACATTCTTATTATCTACACAGGTTTTACAAATTATGTTTATTGTTGGTTTATAGCAAATAAAGAATTTTCTGAATTCTGTCCAATATTAAACATTGATTTATAATTCTTTAAATATGGGTTCTGTTGACTTAATGTATGTGTAATTTGTGTTATCTTTAAGATTTTATAGAGCCTTACATTATTAATTTATCTTAACTAGATGAAATAAAAAATTTAAAATTTGAAAAATATTCATTTCTTATATTTTAGTAAAGATTTTGACTTAATTGATTGTAGACAACTTGGTAAAAAGTATTTGGAAAAAATGTAAGATGAATCCAAAATCTATTCACATGAACTAACGATTAATTATAGATGCTAACAACTTTTTTGAGTAAGAGTTGAGATGCTTTTTCAACATTTTTTGAACTAAAGGTCTCAGTATATTCACTTAAAAATAAAGAAAATGGCAGATTTTGCAAAATAATTTTAACAGTTCAAGTACACTTAGGGGTAAAAAATACCCAAATCATGCGTTTAAAAATATGTAGATTATTAAAAGAGTACTCGAACAGTTAAGTACATGTATTTTCAAATTCCTTAGATTGTTTGTATGTACTGTATTCTTGTAACGAGCAGAAATTTTAATAGAACTAAAATTGGGGTACCACAACCTTAAAAATTTTTCCCATAGAATCATATTGGAGAAAAAATTGCCATTTATACTGTCACTCTTAAAGTTTTTCAAGTCTTCTTATTCTGTTCGAAAGCAGCTTATTTATAAATTCTGTACTAACTTACGCTTTTTTGTCATGAAAAGAAAATATTGCAATAGTTTGTTTATTTTAAAACTTTTTGATCATTCGATAAAGTACAGGTTTCTAGTAATATCTCATTGAGTATCATACATGCTAAATGTTGAAACAATTATTAATACACATTTACAAATCATATATCTTCTACATTAATGAACTTAGAATTTGCGTTTATTTCTGTTCTTGGCTCGACGATATTAAAAGGATTAAATGGAGGCACAGTGGTTACAGTACGAGATATGTCTCCTGTCTTATGAAATACGTCGACCTTTGATTTGGCGTCATAGGCAGAAGCAGGAAATCGCCTAAAAGCAAAATGTCAAAAAATAAAGTTAATAAATGAATGCGCTGTTAGTTGTTCATTAAAATCAAAAAGTGATACATACGTTCACACACTTGATATATAGGTATAGGTCCAAGCAAATAACAATTGGACCACCCTCTTGGTTGATTTCCAGTTATTAAACAGTACCAAATTTGTACATTGTGCAAGGAATTCGTCCTTTGGCAGTTAATAAATTTGAATTATGTAAAATGAATTAAATTATATTATTGCAATCCTTAAGTCAAACTTTATATACAAAAGTTTATTCCACAATAATTTAGCTTGTATTAAAATATGGTTGCATTGACAATTATAGAACTTAATCTAGGGCAGCCGTTCCTTCTTCGAGAACTTATTCAAAAATCATAACAAACTTAGAGAATGAAGTTCTTTCAATGACTGATTCATAACATGAAAAAAACTGGGCATTGTTTGTATTATTCCAGGCTAAGTTTTGAAAATTTCTGACTTTGTGCAAGGAAGTTGGATGGTCAATATAGTTAGGTTTGTTGTTGCTGCTTAGGCATAGGAAGAATTTCAAGGTTTCACAAAAAATTTGATTTTCCATTGAAAATTTTATGTAATCCAAGCAAATGAAAATTTTTTATCACAAATAGTCACCATAAAAGGGAAGAACACTTACCCATAGAGGATTCCCAATAAGCTTAGAGAATGAAGTTCTTTCAATGACTGATTCATAACATGAAAAAAACTGGGCATTGTTTGTATTATTCCAGGCTAAGTTTTGAAAATTTCTGACTTTGTGCAAGGAAGTTGGATGGTCAATATAGTTTAGGTTTGTTGTTGCTGCTTAGGCATAGGAAGAATTTCAAGGTTTCACAAAAAATTTGATTTTCCATTGAAAATTTTATGTAATCCAAGCAAATGAAAATTTTTTATCACAAATAGTCACCATAAAAGGGAAGAACACTTACCCATAGAGGATTCCCAATAAGCTTAGAGAAAGTTGCTTAAAAATTTGAGCAAAATGGATTATATCTTTAGAAACATATTAGTCACCTTGTGGTTAATATCATTTCTGGTTTTTGAAGAGTAACTTTTTTGTAAGAATACAAATTGCAACATTGCGTAGTTGGTGGCATTCTTTAACAAAGAATACAAATTGCAACATTGCGTAGTTGGTGGCATTCTTTAACATTTCTCTCCAAGCCTATTAAGAATTTCGAATATTGCTCTCTAAATGTGTTTTCTTGCTGTGTTGCTAAATTCTTTCATGTGCCTCAACTATGTGAAAAACCTAACTGCTTTTAAATGATACTTTAGATGTTTAAAAAACCTTAAGTTTTCACCATGCCTAATGTTCAGACTATATACCCAATTGGAGAAGCAACTGATCTGTACTATTTTGTATTCCGAAGATAAGCCTCCAAAGTTCTGCTCAGATAAATCTTGTTCAACGTCAGAAGTAGACGCACCTGAACAGATCTGCGACAGGATCCAAGTTAAGTGTTTAGATACTCATATTAGTTCGGGGATTTATAACATATTGAAGTAAAAATATCTAGGATAATTTGGGTTAATCTATATATTCCCTCAGCATTAATGCAATGATGTAGCTAAGATTTTTTTCTCAAATAAGACAAAACATTTTTGATGAAAATATATGCATAATTGGGGAAGGGCTGATACAATTATATAGTTAAAATATGGCTTATAAATAATTTTTATTGTTTTGGTTTCCTATTTGAAGTGAAGGGATTTCTGCGAAGCAGCGATCTATGGGAATCCTCTTTTACAACAAATGGAAAATAGAATTTTTTGTAAATACTTTGACAAAACCAAGTTATTTACTTATGCAGTGAGCACTATTTACAGATTTATAGTAACAAACCCTAATCACCTTGCTTTGCAAGTAATATCTTCTTTGGTGCACCCGTACAATGACAATATTTAGTACTACCATATAAATCACCTCCCCATCAACAGTCGAGGGAGAAAATCCTTAACTGCATTTACAATGATTTTACAAACAACGAAGACGTTGTTATATACTGCCTTTCTGGTGATGAATTAATTTGTTGATTTTCAGACTCCAAGTGAATGTACCTTGAATATGTCTTTTTTCAAACTAGTAATTTTGTGTAAATTATGCAATCTTATAAAACAAGAACATGATATTAACTGTTTTGTATTGAATAAAAACTATTAATGATTGGCATGTATGAAATATAGTTTTCATATAGTTTGCAATTTACCTGTAACCACTAATATCAAGATCAATACCAATGTTTTAATAAAATAATTTTTTTGATCATTTGAAAAATTATAAAACATATTAAATTTGGATTTTTGAATGTATTCTGAGCATTTTCAGTAATTGTCAATGCCATAACATGGACAATTTATTTATAAAACCAGTGACAATTGCCAACTACCAATTGCAACAATTGGTGCTCAACTGTCATATTTACAATAGCGAATTTTTTCATAATGATATTTATACAAGTATGCCAATGTGCTTTGATTAAACAAAAATTTCTTAGGTTTTGCTTTCAGGCTCATTTAGTTGTCGCACTCCCATGCTCCTGAAGCCTAAGAATAAATATTTTACTTGGAATGGAACTAGCTACTAGTTTACGACCTGGTCCATAAGTGGATAAGTACATAATTTTTCCAACTTTAGCCTGTAATAGCCTCATAGCATAGTAATGGGACCAACAAAAGCCTGTCCACACAAAACCTTAAAAATTGTGTAATAAATCAGCATTTCTTCATTCAAATGTGTATTTTCAGAAGTCTTTCTTTCTACAAACGGGGAAACTACAAACATTTATATTCTGAGTAAATCATTATTGTCTCCATTAATATTTGAATAAGACCATATATATAATTTATGGCAATATCTATAATTAAGGAGAGCGCCATATATAAATCTTCTTTGGTATTTCTGAATTATATTTCAACATCGACAAAAATGCAATGTGTGCATGTATAAATTTTTAATTACTCGAGGATCAATGTTCACCTGCTAAACAGTTTCTTGGTATTACGTAAATACATAAAACGGAAGCAACCATTTTTTCATAATATAATATATCTACACTTTTGCTATATTTAATTAAACAGTTTTGAATAGCAGTGAAAATTGCACTCTGATCATGCTACTAAACGCTTTGTTCTAGTATTCTCAAAGGGCTTAAAATTCGAAATGTCCATTCAACATAAGAGGAGTATCAAATTGTTTAAGATCTTCAATAATGTCTGCTACAAATTGTGCTCTTCACTAAATTATATAAGACCCCCTTTCCCCTCACCCATGTAATTCTAAATCTTAGAATCACCCAGACCTGGTTGATAACACTGTTTCTTACCACTGAGCCTCAGGGACGTACGCAGGATTTTCTGACGGGGGCATCCTAGCCATTACCAAAGCGGGGCGAAGCTCGGCAAAATTTTTTGAAAATATTGAGAAAATAGACCCTAGAAAATGCATTTCACGACAATAGATATTAATTTTTCAATTTTGTAACCGACTTTTTTTGATTTAACCAGTCAAAATCAATTTGGAAAATCTGACGGAGGGACATTCCACCACATCCCCACTTACGTACGTCACTGCTGAAAGAAATTGTGGTACTAACTAACAAACGATTGAACTAGAAGAACATTGTCAATATTAATATAACCTCATTATGCTGTGGGAACTTTAGACAGAGTGCTTAAGGTCTATAGCAATTATTCCAAATTCCAAATTGAAAATATTGGAAGCAGAAATAAAAAGTTTTTTCTTTTGTCAAATGCAAACTTTTCACACTTGAGGGATAAAATAGGGCCACATGCAAGGAATCAGTTAAAGTTCGTTGTTGAGCTCTAACCTTATAGTTACATAAATGTTAGGTGTGGGGAGAATTTAGATCCTCATTGAATTTTCAGAGGAAAATAGTTGATGGTTTTAAGTAATTTACTATAGAAATGCTCAAGATTTTTTTCAAACATGTTCTCCAATGGATTTTTCCATGACACATAATTTTGCAGAAATTCTTTGAATTGTGGAAAAACGGGTTGTCCCTTTATGAAGACACCACGTTGTTTAAGGCTAAGACAAAACCGCAGTTCTACTTTTAAGTAACTAAATTTATTTTATTAATTCATTGCTTACTTGTAAGTTGTCCTTGTTGTGCTTTTATATGGATACGTGCTGCCTTGCTGACAAACTTGTGGTGTTTCAAGGTCCTTGTCAATCCTAAAAAAAGTCCAGTTAACATTTAGAAAAAACACAAGAATTATGCCAAGAATTCAATTGCTGACATTGCCTTAAAAAATTCATGTATTCCATTCCTTAAATATATTTCCTGGAAAGATTTAGCGTTCCATAGTCATTTTCTTGCAAACAGCAGAGAATGCTATTACTGCTAAATTCTCTTGAAATTACAATGATTACTGCCAACCTCTTGAAGAAAGCCCAAGTAGTGCTTGCTATGTAAATGAACGCTTCATTTGTAAAAAGACAAATGCACCAAGTAAAAATACAACCTTTATTATGTTGAGGAACATGTTTAGACCTAACTTCTTTTATCTTAAGAACTAAGTCTAGATGGAGGCCACTTAATGTAGTGGACATTACATCTAAATCTGTATTTGTTCATTTCCCTAATTACTAATACATATTTAATACATATCGCATTTTGAAATTCATGCAACTTTGTAGCCTACCTCTTATTGTAGGGCCACAAAATTGTACTGTAGAGACAAAATTTAAGCCAATTCCCTGTTTGCTTCATTTTTTTGTACTGCAAATAATCAGGTAGTGATTAAGTAGTCCTTGATATAACATACAATTCTAATAGTGCACAATCTTGATAAATTTTAATTTAAATTTTAAGGAATGTTGGAATTCATTTCCCTTAGGTGATAATGCTGGCTACGTGCCTGATCAAAACGTCATTATTATTGACAATAAAAAGTTAAGCGAAATAAAATATATAGCTCTCCAGTGAACCGAAAATTTGCACAAATCAACTTGTTAAATTTTACAAGTACTTAGTAAATAAGCGCAAACAAGTGTCTGTAAGCGCGAGCCAATGTTATAACATACTAATACCGTCTAAGATCGCTGTTTCCACAAAAAACTCTAAATTACAATAGCATTACAAAATCATTGCAATATATAAATTAACTTATGAAATTAACGATTTAGTAAATTACAAACACATTTGCTGAATGTAACTAGGTACAAGACTAAACGTTTTCCATAACAAACAAGAAGAAGTTTTTGGTTTTCACGAAGTGATGCTGTAATAGAATGTCTAATCGGTAATCGCAATAATCGGGAGCATACTAGCGTTTAACTTCATGAATGACAATGATCTTAAAATGATGTACATAGTCCTATGCCGTGATTAACAACTTAGGCCAATTCAAAAAATATCAATGGTGTTATGCACCATGATATGCGGAAATTCGCCGATCACAATTTCATTGAGAATTGTTTTTCGAGTTACTCTAATCCAGGATTACTGACCTTATTCAAAAATAGCTTCAAGCAAACGCATGTGAATTAAATTCGTGCGCTTTTACCATGAGGGTCTGTTACTAAATTTTACGACTAGAACCTTTTTGCTAGCTGTATATATGTTAAGAGCTGCCAAATTGAAGCGGCTCATGACCAACAATTTTTTACTGTTTACACACTAACATTTTACACACTATTCTGAAGAAAAATGAAAACTTTAAACATTCCAGTAAACCACCGTATGAAAAAAACATATCGTTTACTTAACCTTCTTTTTAAACATAGCAAATAGAAATCTAGAAAAATCAAAACAGAATTTAATTACAAGAATATGTTTTAAGTGAATAATATTCGATTTAGGAAATGGCAAGATGATTGTATTCAAGTATTGAGTAAGATCACTTACATTTGCAAGTCTTGAGTGAACCGCAATAAATCTACATGAAGTAATGCCAGCAAATCTAACAGACTGACTACTCTACGATTGTCACTTAAATCATTAACTGTATGAATTTAAGGTGATGTTTTCAACAATTACATTTAATCGTTAACTACAGGTTTTTAGCTTCGCTAATAAAAATAGATTAATTCCATAAGTTTAGTATTTACACTACTACATGCTTTATGTATGCTAGTATTTGACAATTCGTTTCATCCCATGTGATTCTTACATTCTTGGATATCTCAGACCCCTGCTACTAATTTTGTTAGATGGGACTCAACTTTTCATTCTGGAACATGCAAATGAGAAAGTGTGTAACTTAAAATAAATATTCAATTTTGTGATTTAACAATTCTTAATCCACATATTTTGACGTGCTGTTTTTATGTAAGTTATGTTGTTTTGATGCATCAACTGTAATATATATATAGCGTCATGGCTATGAATTACATGCATTCTTCTTTACATCAAAGTGTCCCCTCTCAACAAATTAATGTAAAACTCAAATATTAGGGGAATCTTAATATTAAAATTGGTTCTTTGGAAAATCCTCTTAAGTTTCTCAATTTATGAAAAGATTCCGACTAATCTGTTAGGGATAGGGTTAGAACGATCTGTTACCAACTGTTGAGCATGTTTGTTATCGTGTTCTGCAATTTTCTGACATTGCAAATGGTAATCGATAAAATTAATATTTCACAATCTGGCATGTCTGATTTACATTATATGCAGTCAATGCATACACATCTGACATACTTTCAAAAATCCGTAACCATATATACTATATATATGTCTCTTATACACATCTTACACATCT
>CABFPE010000129.1:945466-958269 GCA_900660155.1 Hofstenia miamia | reverse complement strand
ATTATATCCAGTTTCAACATTTGAAAATCGCACAACTGAATCATTTCAAAGTGATATCCGTGTTGCCACTAACACTGGCGCTGTTGCAAGAGGCGTTACAGGGAAGAGTGTAATTTTACCGATTATTTCCTTACCCGAAGGTGTTGCAATTGACTATATGCATAATGTTTGCTTAGGTGTGACAAGAAATATATTATTTTCGCTTGATCGTCAATATCTAAGACATTCTATGAGTGATATTGATAATTTAATAAAGCATACTATTGTTCCTGATTGTATCTCCAGAAAACCACGATCACTTAAAGAGCTAAAGTTTTTTAAAGCTAATGAATTTCGTACATTACTTTTTTACACTTTTATACCGTTTTTCTGGAACATCATCCCAGTAAAGTTTATTATTCATTTTATTTTATTATCATCCTCCATGGTTATTCTTTCTGAAAATAACTCTGAAAATATTGATTCTGTATCTTACATGCTGACTCGATTTTGTTCACTTATGCCCCAACTTTATGGTCAGCTGTCGCAAACATACAATTGTCATTTGCTATTACATTATTGTAAGCAATACAATAATTTTGGATCCATCATTAATTGNAATGCTGTCTAATGTCGATGAGGCTCAGTGCAATCCTTTGAACAAACACAACAGCTGTTAAAATTGTGTCTGTGCATCACACTAAGCATTAAATAATATTCTATTTGCCTTCTTTTGCAAAAAATTGCTCAAAAAACATATTGGTACATAGTTAAAAAGGGGGTATAATTGAATAATTATTTATACAGGTATGGCCGCAGTTTTTTTGACCAATGGCTGCCAAATCCAGAATTTCTAAAAAACGACTTTTTTCTTATCAAAATCAATAGAAAAGTGTAAAAAGTTATTGAAAACTGATTATTATTAGAAACCTACATATATACTACCCTGCTTTTCTTTACTACTCTCAAAATAATGCAGTTAAATATTGCGCCCTAGACGTTTCTAATAAAAGAACCATCCATTATATTCAAAATAGGGTAGCCCAAATAGGACCATACTCAATATTGGGCAGGCAATTAAAACTGCAATTTATTAATGATACACTACAGAAAAATTTTCTAAATTGTGTACTGAAAAAATCTAAGTGAATTAATATTGGTCAATTTCACCAAGGATTGAAATAATGTAACTGTTAAATTGTGCCTACAATTTTGACTTGTGACCATGAGCTTGGGAATTTCAACGTTGTATTGATGATGCATGTTGAAAACAGTTTAGGAGAAGTATCTAGTGATATCTTCAAGAAATAATATCAAAAGACAAGATTCTCGTTTATCAATGCTAGACATCAATCAACATTGATTTTAAAAGAATTGATGATGCATATTATGCTGTATAAAATGAAAAACTGAATGCAATATGGATTCAGTGACAAACAAGCAGGCATTTGCAACACTAGACACCTTCAATTTGGTTTTTTAGGTTGGGATCAGATTGAAGAAAAATTACTTTATAATTTTGGCGATACTATTGCAATACTAGCACAAAATTATTTGAAATGGCATCCTTTTGCCGAGTTTTTTACGATCTCAACACTTTTCATTTGAATGCAGTTTGAATTTTTGTTGATTGAATTGGGGAAGTACTCAAAATAGGGCACTTGGTCTTACGGTCCCAAGGAGGCGTTCTAAATTGAGGTTCGGGTCGGGTTCGGGCATCCAATTTTTCGGTAGGTTCGGGTACAAGCATAGATTGATTGATTCAACAGATGCGGATGTTATCCACCCCTTCATCTTAATGAGTATTGCGAATCAAAATCGACGTTTCAAGTCAGATTCGAGTAAAAATTGTTGTCGGGTCTGATCGGCTTCGGGTCCATGATAAGCTCATTTTTTTAATCTCTAACCTATGCCTGCAAACTATGAAAAATTTTGTTTGTATTCAATTCGCGGCAGCAAAATTTCTTTAATCATTGTAAATTAATGCTGAAACTTTAAGCGATTGAAAATGCTCGTTACATATTTGTGAAAAAATGGTGAATACAATCCACAAAAACAGCATTTTTTCCAGCCAATCCGCGAATCCGCATGGATTTATCCTATCTATGCATACCCTATGCCTGGATTGAGCAAGCTTGTTCAGGAGGCAGAATTTTGATCCGCACAACATCCCACGCTTGTGTGCTCATACCCTACCTTCTGAACCCAATTAACTTCTATTTAAGTTAGAAGCGATTAAACAAGATCTTTACCTACAACATAATTGATCATTATATTGTCAGAATGCATTGAGATGTTTAAAAACAAAACAATAAAGCAATAACAAACGTTTTAGAGCGCCAGTAAACATTTAAAGACAAATTGCTTAAAAAATTCTCCAAAAAATAGTTAATGTCTCAACATGGTCTCCTTCAATTATACTCATGTTTTACTAGTTTTTTATTCTTTACGGTATCCAGAGAGTGGTATCAGGGGCGTACGTATGATTTTCAGACGAGGGACATCTAAGTCATTGATGAAGTGAGTCACAAATTCGGAGTGAAATCCCGCGAATTTTGAAACAATTGAAAAATAGGCCATAAATACAATTCAGGATCTTAGTTTTTAACTTTTTAAAGTATTTTTCCGAATATTTTCCATTTCTCCAATCACAATCAAATTTGAAATCATTACGGGGGAACACTTCATCATGCCCCCTTTTGTACGCCACGGAGTTGTACCTGTATCAACCCAACTCACCGGTAGGGATTATTAAAGGTGTCCTCGTTTGAGGAGGGAGAGAGAAGTGTGTTTGCAACATTTTTTACTCAGTATTTGCGATACATAATAACATATACTATATAGGTGACATATTTATTATGCTCTGTAGTTTCATTGTTTTTCTGATTCATTTATCGTAATTACAGTTAATAATTCTACAAAATGTTGCCAAATAATCCATAATCGAAATATCTGCTCAAAAATAAAAAATGTTAGTAAAGAATCCAAGCAATTTTAAAATTTAGCATATCTTAGGTTCGTACTATATTCAATGAACAGGTTTATTCTTAAGAAATAGCAATTTGATAGGCAGACGAATGGATTGGTATCGCAGCAAATTAGGTTAAGGAAATCACGTTCTTTGATGTATATATTTCCTCTAGCTTGGGTTTTTTTGGAATGAGGCCCAGCCTCTTTTTTAAAATTAATTGGACCAAGTCCCTTATTATTTTATGACATTTTGGCTGCGCCATTTTGACAAAGACACCCAATCGTTTAATTTTCTGGTATCCGGAGCCGTTCTCTATCGCCCACTTTCACATTTTGTATTATTTATATATACTATTACATATAAATTATCAAAAATTTAGAGCAGGCCGGGTCCTAGTCTGCACATCAATGGAGGAGCCCTGATATAACATCACTCACAGCAGTAATTGCATTAGTACCACAAGATAATGCCCCAGGAAGAAATGTCGTCGTTACTCAAAAGTTAGAGATCAGTCAATTTGTCAATTTTAATTTTCGGCTTTACCTCCAGGTATCACACATGTGGAAAGACCTACTTCTTATACAGTGGTGGAGACCAAAGAAAGAGTCATCCAGAGAGAAAAATGTTGAAAACAAGTGTGCCAAGTAGATAAATCTGTAACTAAGAAGAGCTTGATAATGCTTTTAGCAATTTCAATGTTTGCTTAAGGAATCAAATTTCGGATTTAGTTGGTAAAACCATTACAAATAAAACCATTATACTAACAATACCCTCTGCTGTGTCGTGAGATGTTTAGTCCCCAATACTACCTAAAGTGAATGTGATCCACTATGTTGTTGGACTAAACAATAGTATTTCAAAAACGCCTTCAAGGATTACAGAATCAATGCTGCCCGAGACACCCCAACAAGAAAGTTTATTGGCAAAGTTGACGAGTTTGCACAATCACTTGTGGAGTTGCTACAATGATACAGCTTCCAGCCTTTCTAACAGGCGATGCATGCACCCATAATTTGACAAAAGAATACGAAAATAAATCTTATTATGGTGTACAAATTAGAAATTTTAGGAAATATTTTCCAATACAAAATGCTATTGGAGAGCGCAAAGTTGTAAAAAATAAAAATTTCGGAAAACAAAATAGCAAGATGATTTGTCAACTAAAGAGATTTCTGTCTCATTTAGGACTTTCAATATATATATAGTATGTCCTAAAAGTAATTCATTTTTAATAGATAGAACACAAACAGGAATATTGTTCAGCATAATAATTTTTATTACTCGATATTGTTTTCGCATCAACCTGGGGATTATTGGAAAACAACTAAAATCTTACAGAGATAAATTTTGCTCTTTTGAATAGCTGTATAGTTTAGGGTGATTATATAACGCTAATAAGAGTTGTAATATTTAAGAAATTATGGCTAAATAATAAGTTCTAAGCTTTAACCATTTCGTAAATGAATTGCTTTAATTATGAAATACGAATTTTAAAAAATACATAATACTGAGGACTGGAGCACTATCTATGACATACGATTTTTATAAAAATTAAATATATTCAAGCTCGAGTGAATACTGCGGGAGCAATTGCCAAAAAATAGGTTTTTTGGGGAAAAAGTACGATTCCCGCTAAATGCCTTAGAAATTTCGGACTGTTCCCGCCAAATGCAAGGTTTTTGCATTTTCCTATGTTAATTTTTCGGTGGTTATCTTCGAAATATGCTTGATTGCAAGATCTTAGCCACAATGAATGCATTTTTATCTTTTGTTAGTTGACAGATAGATTTCACAATTTTTGGCGTTTGCTGATATATCGTTGACATGTAATACGTGGGACAAAACTTCAATTTTAGGAAGCAGCATTTTGAAACATGCTCACTGTCAAAATTTCAAACACAATGAAGTAACCACATTACATTCATGCCCAGGACACAACAGATCCCAGCTTATGTCAATGATCTCATTATATCCTATGTCTCCTATTGATACAATCATCATTAATACTGGACTTATAGATGCCATATTCTTCGATTTAACATTATTCAAATCCTTGCTCAAAAACCGACTGCATGAAATTCGTCTTAAGTTTACTCCCCGGCATTTTTCTTCTTTGAAATTATTCCGATTTGTGCTGACGAAACCCTATCAAAGATCTCCAACAAAGAGCATAATAGAATTCTTAGAAGTCTCTCCACGAACTATTGCCCTGTAATTCCAATGTTTGATATCCTTCTAATCTCTCCTAATCACATAGAATTTTAACTATTAGATAAGGCTTTTTTAATTCATCTGATGACTGAAGAACTTTTTAACACACCCCGCAGCGCTTGTTTATCAATTCATTCAGGTGAAAATCAACCTCATATAGTCAAGCTGCTGCCACTACCACTCAGCTTGTCCTCCTTCGAACTCTTATCACATCTATCATCCACTAATCACTTTTCACGATGAAACTTCTTTTGAATAAATTTCACATTTTCTTAAATATTAATTTACTGTTTGTTCAGTGCTTTAAAATGTAATTATTTAATATATATATATATATCATGACCAAAAACACACTTTTTACAACCCTCACGGATTAAACAACTGCGACTACACTATGCTTTATTGCCAACGTGCTTAAATATTGAATTTATCGCATATGTTAATAGTACAAATTAAGGCTGCGTTTGGATTTCACATAATATTTCATTGAAATAGTAATTTAATTCAATAACAAATTAAGAGCAGGGCTGAGAGTTCATCAATAGAACTTGCGTAGGGCCAACTAATAATGTACACATAAAATTCTTGGTTCTCATCCAGACAATCTAGGAGTTCAAGTTAAAACTCAGTTGTAAAATATATTACAATTTTAATGCTGATTATTACACAGTAGTTTATTTTGAGGTCTACTTAAACAATTGCGCAATTTGCGAATTTCTTAAATTTTCTAAGATATCACTGGTAATGTTTTCTGTATTTGCATACAAGTTGAATAAATAATGAACATTCATTGGATAGAGTTTGCATGAGATTTTAACAAAGTGTTGCTTTTATTGAGAAGGGAAAACCTGTATTTCTAATGCCATAAATAAGGTAGAATAACAATTGCAATTTTTATTTAAATATTTTTGGTTAAATTCATAGAATTTTATAAAATGTTTATTAAATAATTTTTGGGATTCATCCAGTCGTATTTCATAGACGATTTTCTATTGAAAAAATAGCAAAACTTGTGCTGTGGTTACGTCCGTAATTCGAAAATGAATGTCGATAAATTTACGTCCTCACCTCAAAACATATATATATATATATATATATATATATATATATATATATAACGTATATATTAGTCGAAACTTAGGCAAACATTAGGTTCACTTGACATTAAATCAATTGAAAATTAAGTTCGCTTTACATTGAATCAACCTCAGTATATTTTTGTGAAATATTGTAAATTATAATCCAGTACGTTTATTCAAATAACACCAAAATTATTTTTTATAAAACACGTTTCTAAGAACTTGTGCCCACATTTAAATGATTTGACCTATAATATAATAGATGTCCAAAACAGGTGATTGACCGAATCTACTTGGTAATAAAAAAATACATGTGATTAAAAGCTTGTAGAGAAGACTGAGGGATTTGATTTATATAGAAACATACATATGCTAGAAGCTGCAATTTAGACAAATAAATTAGAGAAAATTAAATCAAGATAAGCAGTAGCCTCCTGTAATGAAAATAATTAGTTTGTTTTCAATATCTACAGGAACATCTATGCATAGACATTACCTAAGGATAAAATAATTTTAAAATAAATTTTGACAAACTAAATTTTAAATTATTTATTGGCTTATAGAGATAGAGATATAAAACAGTGATCATAAGTTACATTTTCATTTAATTTTTAAGCATATTAGGAAAATGAACAATTGTTGAATGTGTGCGAATGAAATTTTGTAATATTTACTAAAATTTATTGCTGTTTCTTGTGGGTAGAGTACTAATGGAAAAATTTTTTGTTATTTGTAAAAATTAATACAGTTTTTTTGTTTGTTAAATCATTTCTTGTTCAAAAACAGCAGCATTTTTCTAGTTTGCAAAATTTACAGTGCTATAATTTGGAAAATATTAAAAATGATTATAGCTTATTTTCTAATTCAGTGACTTTAAGTTCACCATAAACAACAATGCTATTATTACTATTTTGTTGTGAAATTAATCGGATGTTGGTTTAATTATTGTAAATATTGAAACTGAATTGGATACTGCTTGTTTATTTCTCTAATTTTCGGGTTAAAAATCAATGTTTTCCATGCTCTTAGGAAACATTGTAGTTCAAGTAAAGGCAAAATCAATGTTTTCGTGAGTAATGTTGACTTCTGTCAAATCAAAAACAACTAGGTATAGTTTTTTGTGAACTTTTTTGAAAAATTTTTGGGAATAACGCTTAACTGTTGAACGGAATCGATGATGCATTGGATACATTTGAAGCAGTTTTGGATAACATCGAGTGCTATAATACAAGATCATATAATCAATCAACATCCTTTTGAAAGCTTACACCTCTCTGATAGTCTGTTTTTTATTTATTTCCAAGTTCCAGCTCATACCTGACACCTGAGCGACAATCTCTGCAATTTTTATGTTTGCATGAACGATGCTTGAATTTATCATAACTGCGATTAATTCTACATTACATTTTTTTAAAGTTTTTTCTATTTGTTTCGTTATTTGCTTTTAACTAGTATTCTTATACCTTGTTTGATAAAAGAATAACGTGTTCTAACCAGTCCGAAAAGATTTGGACAAGTTGAAACGCCATAAGAATTCTTAACCTCACATTCCAAAATAATGAAAAATTTTAAATTTTATCATCCTAACGAAGCCAAATATCTTCTTAGTTGCACAAAAGAAACGTTCCAATCTTTTATTCTCTGTACTACCGTCTCTCGTGCTACAGTACAGATCTCCTTCAAAGACGAATGAGAATTACAGACGAAATCTTTTGTCCAAGCGCCCATTTATTGTTATCAATAATTAGCAATTGAATTCACTTGCTTTTGAGTAAATGACAGTTCTTTGCTTTAGCTGGGAAAAGCAAAATTTTTCGAGAAAAAAGTGGTTGAACTTTTTTAAACGGAAATCCGAGCATTTGTGATAATATATTTTCATAAAATGACATCAATTATCCACACCTGCACCAATTTGGAATTCTCCTTAATGTTAGACCATATATATATATATATATATATCATATCGTAACAGAATTTCGATGCGGCCTCAATTAAGGAGCAATACCTATGTAAGCAATGAATTTGGAAAGTTATTATCATTTAATAATGCTTGTCCAATTTCAATGCAAAACCTAGATCCAAATCAAATTAGATTCCAATTCCAAGCGACAAGCCATTTCTTTTGCAATAAATTCTGCATTTTTGATTGATTATTTTTACTGGGTTGTTACTATGGAAATAAATAATAGTATTACTAGAAGGTGTAGCTAATATAAAACAAGTTTTATTTCCAAAGTTCCTCTTTGAAAAAGTAAATAACTTCATAAAAGTAGTTTGAGAAGTTTAATTTTTCTAACATTAGAAAGTAAGCTGAAACGCATTCTAACGGAAATGATAGTTGAGAAATTTATGACACTTTCGACTAAGGAATTTTTTACGTATTTGGGGTAAGACGCAAAAAGTAATTAGCGTCTAAGATTTTCTTGATTTAAGTGTAATGTTGGCAATCTTTTTTTAGATACATAAGAATCTATTTCAAATTTACATTTGTAGATGTGCAAAAAACTATTAAATTGATGAATTTTATATTTGGTTTTCACACCTATTTCACGTAATAAAATAGTTTGATGACTCATAGATGGCAAAAAAGTTGAAAAGAGCTGCAATAGTTTGCTTTACTTGCAACTCCTTGTCAACATTATCGAAAAAAATTTTTAAATTTGACCAAGATATCGTTAATTTAGTAAAGCTCAAAGAATATTATCAAGAAAGACTTTCTAATTACTACATTGCACGATAAGATTCACAATAACCAATATATAGTAAAGTGTAAATCATTGCTTCGGTAAAATGTTTGAAAAGACAATCATAGCCAAGAGTCATCCATTGAATAATGAAATTACATTTCAAGATGGAGGAACTAGACAGTATAATTAAATACAAATTTCTTCTTGCAAATCTTTGCATAATAGACCTTTCCCGCAGTTCTTATAGTAAAATATATGCTAACTATTCAATCCCTTTTACATGCAACTCTGTGGTGCTAGAGAAATTAAAACTGACATACATACACACATAATGCTATTTTAAGAATTTATATTTAAATGAAACCTGTGAAATTTTAGCATCTTCATTCTAAGTTCAGTTCATATTTGTCCACGAGCCGAAATTTTTAAGCTCGGCTCGCCACACAGAACCATTCAATGAGGCTCGTTTTAGCTAGATATTTTTTTAAAAATAATGCGCTCTCAGAGTTTTTTAATAAACATTTTAAAATAAGATAATAAAATAAGTATATTCAATTAAAAAATACGAAAATTCTGAATAAAGCAGAACTATAAACTTGCTTGGCTTAATAAAGACTCGTTGTATATCGATTGCAGTGCTAAAGCTCGGCTCTTCTCAGCTCGTTAGAAGCTCGGTTTGTTGATAAGTCTGGTTCAATTTCAAACACTATGGATTGTTACTTGCTAATGCAAGTGTCGTGATTATCTTGCCCTAATTAAATGTTTATATCAAAACAGGTGACATAAGCATGATGTATATTTTTTGTTTGCCCAAATCTGCATTTTCATAAACATGTTCATAACAATTGAACATCTATAACTCATAAGAATGTATACATAGAATAGAATCGTACTTACTTTGGCATTTAGCAAACGGTCTATAAAATTATAAAAGCAGGTGTGAATGGTATTCGAATCGATCCTTTATTTTATTTATAGAACACCTTTCCTGCTTCAGACGACATTCATTTTTAAACACCAAACAAAGTAGATTAATTCAAGTCTTCAATTCTAAATATCGTTTTTGCTTACAAAAAAATTCAGGACTATCTTTCAGTAACTAAATGCCTAATATTCATAAAAATAAGTAGTTGTCTTGAGCTAACAAACTAACCAGGCCAAGGAAACAAATATAAAGGACACAATTGAAAGAAGAGCTGTGTAGCAAACTATCAACAGCCATTTTTATGTAATCATTTTAATCAAATTTAATTATTAATTGGGATCGGTTTTGAATATAGCCCTCCATAATCCTTGAAGTTAGAACGCATACAGTCGAAACCCATTTGTATGTCACTTTGGCCATCATGAGCATAGGCACAAATTTATTTCTTTTTTTAACATATTTATATATTTATTCATTTATTTATTTAAATGGGTGGGATGGCGTGGCTTACTAATTTTTTTGGAACCTAAATTCAAAATATAGGTCTACACCAGTGGCATTGCATTTTAGGACCCATGGGCCCGGCCCCACTAAGGAATTTATCCAAAACAATGTATCCGGGAAATATATCCTAAACGTTTAATATTTGAAGAGAATATGAATTTGCATGTTTTCAAATCATTGAACTTAAATATTCGGCTTAATATATAAAATTGCATATCAATTAAAAAACTGCTACGAACGTGTCCAGCTCTATATCTATCTAGAAACCACGGAACGACATTTAATAATGCTACCTAAATTTGTTACGTATTCGCTTAATAGCCAATCCACAAAGAGCAAGGGTCAGTCGATGTTCGATGTTAAAGAATTCTTCGTACTAACGCGATGAATAGGGCAACCGTAAAGACAATAAACTCTATAAAGTATATAAAGTCTAAAAGGCTATTATGTCATATTTTGGCAAAGTTGGCTGCCACACATTAGCCAATGATGATAAAAATCAGGATTTTATAGAAATAGTAAACGGAAGTGGTGATTTTTGAATCATTTGTTGTGAAGATGCAAGCCATCTAGTGAAGGTATCAACCAATAATTCAGCAAACTAAAAAATATGTTATCCGACGACTGAAATTCTGACGAAAAAATCATTTAAAATTATATAATTTGTTACGTAAATAACAATTTGGCACAGTAAAAATTGATAATTTTCAATTGATTCATGATTTTTAGGTCCAGATTTAGCTATTATAGAAATTAAAATTTTAGGTCATATCGTTATCCCTATAAACAGATTTTTTAGGTCTAGAAAGTGATTGCCCTAGTGAAGATACATGTATATACACATATGATTATCAAATAGATACGTCGATTAGTAAATTAGAAAAAAATCTATCTCAATTGCTAATATATTTCAATATTCTTAATTTAACTGTAGATCCCACTAAAACAGAATTCTATGTTATGTCTCCACTTAATAAAGATCATCGATCACATATTTTAAATTTTTCGGGGTCAAAAATTGCTCAAGTTGAAACTTCCAAATATCTTGGAGTAACAATTGACAATAAATTAAACTCTTCAAATCACATACGCATAGTACTACAAAAATGGCAATGGGAATTAAAAATATTTCACATGTAGCAAATTTTGTAAATAAAAAATAGAAATTAATGTTAGTTAACTCCTAGTATTAAGTCATTACAGATACTGTAATATCTTATTTAATAACATAAACCACTCATTAATAAATATAATTGATTCACAAATCAAATGGGCAGCTAAAGTTTATGACGAAAATTATTCTACTACAAATGAAAAACGTTTATATTGTATTAATGATGCTTCATATTTCATTAGATACTTTTCATTAATAAAATTTTGGTATATCTCAAACCAGCGCTCACCTTATAGTAAACTGCAATTTCCCCTATATGCGTGTTCAACTTATCATTCGAGGACATCCAAATTCAATAAAGTGAAGTTCAAGAAGCATTTTCTTAAAAATTCATTTTTAAACTCAGCAGTTGATCTATGGAATAACTTACCAATTGAAATAAAGCCAATCAAAAAGCGAATTAATTTTAAAAATCAAGTTAATAAATACCTCCATAAACCATACATCCCTAAAATAAGTCCTACATCATGGAAAGGATTCCAGTTTTTTTAATAAATATCATTAATTAGCAATAACCTGGGTAAACTGATAATTCTGAATCCATGTTTTTTGTTATTATGTTTTTATAGTTTTGTGCATTTTATGTTGTTATTGACTCATTAAGTGTAAGATTAGCAGTTTTTGTTGAGGTGTAATAATTATGCCAATGTACAGTACATTTAATAAGAAATTCTATTCTATTCTATTCTATTTTATTAAATTAGTAGCTGCGAAAATAATTGTTTTCGTGGGGCTTTTAGCGATGGGTCCTTTGCAAAATATTATTGGTTGACAAAGAAGCCTGCATCCAAAACCACGGTTTGTTTATACTCTAAGCTTGTAAAAACGCATGGATTTAGAATTCGTTCAACTGCGGACTATTCAATGTTGCATTTATAGTCTTGGCTTAAATATAATTGGGCCTCCATAACATAATTTTAACTGCAATTACATAACCAACAAAGTTCAATATATGTTTTGAAAATGGTTGAAATAGACTCAATTAAATACTTTGGCATGATTTCTACGAATGTACGTAGTTTGCTCTGAGTTAAAACGCACTTGTAGTTGTGTATGTACTAGAGAATAATTGAATTTATTTGGTTATGCTAAAGAAGTTATTGGGTATGTAGTTTTAATGTATGCTCAATATTTTTATGGAAAAAATAAAGCAACTAGAAAGATAATATATTATTAATAGGTACAATATAACATACGTAGCTTTTTCTGGGTTAAAACACACTTGTAATCGAGTTGTATCGGTATATATATATATATATATATATATATATAT
>CABFPE010000129.1:927595-945348 GCA_900660155.1 Hofstenia miamia | reverse complement strand
TATATATATATATATATATATCATATCTTTATTTCATGTTTATAGCAGTACAACAAATACATATTTATAAAAATATATTTAAAAATGTTGTACAAATCTACAAACTAAAGATACTTAAAATAAATCTAAAAAAACACAAAATTTACAAATTAAAAAGATTAAAATATATATATATATATATATATATATATATATATATATATATATAAACAATCAAAATCACCTCTATGGAAGATTTTGTTTACAATGTACATGAATGGCATGACTAAACATAGTGAAATACATCAATGGGATAATAATAACTGCTTCATTACACTTAAATGAACGATTTTCATTAAAACAAAATGATTCTGTTACATATTGAAGTGTTGTAGTGTCATAGACAATAGACATTTTACAAAATTGAAGCACATAGCAGTATTATTTAGATGTGAATTCACTATTGTGTTTAAAATGTAATGTATTAGTCTTTGTTACAAGATTGCAGATATTCATCTTAAAATGATGTTATTGTCCATGTCCACCAGACTGTAAATACATAAGGTTATTAGGAATCTGCAATGTCAGTTGTTACAAACTAATGTATAAATTTGTGCTGATTCTGGTCACGATTTTTAGATCAGGTTTATCAGGATTAATGATTGCAGGTAAGTTTTCAGATCAGGTTTGAGGAGTCACAAATCAGGTCCAGGACGAAACAGGACCAGAATCAGTTTTGACATTCCCCTGTTATTTGACCAATTTGATATCATTTAAGTTTTGTTAGATAGAAAGCATCTACTTAACTCAATATAGTTTGGCACCAGCGCTTTACATTATTGCTTCTCTCATAACATATGTTATATGTGGTGTAGGCTGACTTGAAACAACAAAGAATATTGCCTGAAAATCAGCATATAATTACAGCATCCTAGTAGGTTACAATAATAGAAAATGTTTTGTTAATTTATGATTGGATTTCAGCTAATGATAGGGTCCACCTGTCTACTCAATGAACCGTTTATGTCCACCTATGTCTTACCCTAAACTTCCCACTAATTTTTTACATATATTCATAAGCTATTAGCACACTAAATAATACAGATATCTAAATATGAAAACATCACTGGATAGGGAATTGTCTCTTCTTCTATGGCAAGGCGACTCAAAATAGTTGAAACTAGTTGTTGCTGTCGCTTTAATACCTGAATAAATTTAATCCAAAAATTTTTACCATAACAGGGAACTTGCCAATAGATTTGTCCAAATCCCAGAGTTCACAAATTTCCAAAAAGGCTTGCAAAAAATTGTTTGAGAGTGTGCATTCAAAGTTTATTTATAATTGCAATAGTATTGCAATTGGTAATTATATCAATGCATCCTAATGCGTCCAGATGTTTACACTAGAACCCTGCGAGTACTCGAAATTCGAGCGGAGGCCTAAAACAATTGGACATTTCGAGTACTCGAAACCCTTTCGATCTTCTGCAGTTTCTGCCTTATAATTTCGAACGATCAATTGGCCTTTCACCAGTTATCTGAAATTGTAAACAAATTGTCTATTTTCTTGGTTTCTTTTATTTACATTAGCATGTTGTATTTCTGTCGTACATTTAAACATGAGAGCATAGCTATATACATTTATATATATATATATATATATTAGTGTAACATCGGTGCAAAATTGTAAATCAATAATTTGTTTTATAATAATGTTATTGAAAATTTGAAAAATCTTTGAAAATGCTTGAATAAATCTTCATACTTGGATTTCGTGCAAAGAACTTATGAGATTTTTAAAAAAAAATATCGTGGACTACTTTAAAGTTCTTATTTATTTCTGAAAAAATATTAATAAAAATTTTTTCTTGAATTTTCTTCAAACAATGTTTCTTATTAAAATTATCAGATATAAGTGTTTTTCTAGCACATCATTAAGTCAATGAAATTTCCACCGCATATATGATGTATGGAAACTTACAATTACGGCACATTTTGCATATTGCAAAAGAATTGCAATACATGTATTGTTATTCATAGTTTTTTGCATTATGAAACATTTACATTGTAGTTAGTGAATGGTTTATAAACTCATGTAGTTTGGAAAAAAATGAAAAATATGCTAGTTAATACAATAGTTTATTTAAATCGAAAGTTGAGAACAGGGAAATAAAGGAGTCTCTTTGCAGATAACTTTTTTAATTTTGCTCCGGTTGCTAAATTTTACATTTTTAAAAAACTAGGTTACTAGGAACTGCAAGAAAAATATCTAGATTTACAAAAACGATGCTTTCGAAAAAACAATTGTTCAATATAAAAAATTATAAATCTGAAATTTTACTATTTAGGTAATTTGTAAAACTACATTTAAAAATAGTTTAGATGTATTAGAAGGAAACTATAGATTAGACTTTTCGTATTGCAAAAATCGAATTTGACAAAATAACCAGGAAAATGTACCATTTGTCTGTATGTATTGCTTTGTGAATACAACATGGAATCATTATACATTTCATAACCAATTTAAGACAGAATATAATTTACAAGAGCCAAGTGCAAATTAGTTGCTAAACCTTGGATTATTATACGGAATTTGTGAATGCAATCTAGTTGATTTACTTGGTATATTTTGGTTTGCTGAATTATATTCAATGGAATGCTAAACGATTCCTCCATTAAATTATAAAATTTTGGAGGGTACAAACATTATAGGATCGTTGCTGGGTGTCTAATACTCTGAAATTAGCTTAGGTGTAGGCAAAAGTGTTTTGTGCCTTCCTATCTACTTGTTTCAAAGCTGACTATTTTTCATAGCACCTATTAATTGCAATGTTTGAATGCAGAAATTAGGAATGAATCCCAAAAATTATTTTTTAAACTTTTTATTAAATTCTATGAATTTACAAAAATACTTAAATAAAAATTGCAAAAGCATATGTTTCAAACACTGATTTAAACATTAGTCAAACCAACGAGTGCCCAACCTACATCAGAGGTTGAAAAAAAAGTAGTGGAAGGTGCCATCATGTGGGGCGGTGATGGTCGAGAAGCCAGTCTGTTCTAGTATTGTGGAGATAGAGGGTGACACAGTGGAAACACTGTTAGCGAGACTGCTACTGGGATTAGTTCAAACGCGTCTCATGGGGCAGTCATACAGAGAGGAAATTTTTCACACTGACGACGATTTGGACCAAAATAACGAAACTATTCTAAGCGATTCCCAACAGCTTTATTGAAAGACGTTTCCCTTCAATCCCTGATGGCCTTGAAGCTGCTATTCGCTGAAAGGAACACCCTACAAAATATTAGAAGAGAGAAGTTTGTTGCTTAAGTGCTTATATTGCGACAATTATTAATTTATGTATCCTAATATGAATTCACTATTTTGATTTGCTCATTTGTTAATTTTTTTTTTCAGGTGTCCGAATAATTTTTGTAATACGACTATTCTAACTTAGCCTAAAAATTAATAGCCAATTGTTATTCTACCTATTTTATGGCATTAAAAATACAGATTTTCCCTTCTCAATAAAAGCAAAACTTAGTTAAAATCTCATGCAGACTCTATCCAATGAGTGTTCATTATTTATTCAAAATAGCAAGGTCGTCGACTACATATTTCCAGTACCTGTAGATGTATATATATATATATATATATATATATAGCCTAAAGTATAACTCGCGAGTTAAGGTTCCAAAGCCTAAAATGTCAACTCGCAGGGGCCTAGTTTATACCTAAAACTGAAATTTGCACTGAAATACAGTGTAAACAAAAGTATGAAATGTATTTCGAGAAAAGGAGGATATTGCTTCTATAAAATCTCTCATTTATGGACATCAAGATTAAACAGGTCTAAATCAGGCCAGGTCTGCTCAAGTCTGCAGCCAGTGATCTCATTAATTAAAATTGTTTCAAGGAATTTTCACAGATTAGAAAATCTTTTTTCATTATTTGTGTCCTAGTTGCATGCACAGACGTGTTAAAAATTTAGAGCGTTATTATTTTTGGGTAAATATATAATAATAATAATAATAATAATAATAATAATAGACTTAAATTCTTAAGCAAAATATAAAAACGAACAAGAAAAAAAAGTAGTAACGGAAATTTTAGCACCGACAAGTTGAGAAAAAGCACTTTACATAATAGGTACACAAATTGTTAATGTCAAATGAAACTGTTAATTCAATTCGCAAACTTTCCTTTTAAATGTATTTTATTCATCAAGGAATGATATTTTCTTTTTGCAAATTAATATATTTGCAATACGTGGAGTACGAACAAAAAAGTTTCTTTTAGAAGTGAATTTATTTGTCTTCGTCATAGAGAATAGAGGATCACACGAATGCCTTATTTCATATGGAAATTCAGCGTATGGTATGTACAAGTCTGGATTGATATCTATTTTCGTATGCAAAATTTTCCAAAAAAACAAGAAGTCATTATGCGTTCTTTTAAAGCATATTGGCAGAGTATTAAGAGTCAATAAGTTTTCTTCATAGCAGTGAGCACCTCTGATCCATTTTAGTACTATGTGTTGAAATTTTTCAAGTTTCTTTGCATATGCGTTTTTAGGAATCCAACATGCCGAGCAATAGAGTATAACAGAAAGCATACAACTTTTCTAAAGATTTAATTTTATTTTCTGAGTAGCATTAAAAGGAATAGTTGGTCTGAAATATTTTAATATCTTGAATGACTTTGATAGCTTTATATCTAAGTGATTATTCCATTTTAGATTACTGTCAATATGAAGTCCAAGATCACAAATATATAATGTGCACAATAAATTATTATTGTCCAAAAGTAGATTTTAATCAGTGCCCTATATGTTATAACTTTAGCTTTCGATGTATGAAAGTTACGTGAATTTAAGCAAGCCCAAGATTGAAAAGAATTTATATCTTGTTGTATTAAGTCAAAATCAATTGAATTGAATAATTTTAAGTCATTAGCAAATAATAAGTATTCAGAGTGACTGAAAGAATTGGAAATATCATTGATGAATATTTAAAATAATAGTAGTCCTAATACACTTCCTTGTGGAACTCCAGACGTTACATGTTTTAGATTGGATAAATTGTTATCAATTCTAACAGTTTGAAATCGATTGAGTAAATAGGAAGTAAGTAGGTTAATAAATGACTCATCAAAACTAAATTCAGTAAGTTTTTCAACAAGTTTGTTATGAGGAACTGAATCAAATGCTTTTCTAACGCCAAAATTGACAGCTGTGGTAGAAGTATTGTAGTGTGAATTTTCATAAATTGTGTCTAAAAAGTTACTAGACCTATCATTGTACGTCTCTTGGTCATAATACCATGTTGTCTATTGCTAATTTTTTCTGTTATAATTGGATATATATAATCAAAAAAGATTCTTTCAAGAATTAGTGACATTTTTGGTAGAATGCTTATAAGACGATAATTTGAAGCTAATTTTGATAACGCAGATTTTAAAATGGGTGTTATATATGCTGTTTTCAAAGTTTTTGGCCAGATATTTGTTTTGAGTATATGCAAATATAAATAGTATACAGCTGTACTAATTAAAGGTGCAGCGTATTTTAAAATAAAAAAAGGAATGCCATCACAGGCAGAAGTCGATGAATCATCACATGAAAAAAGTGCATTTTCTATTCGTTTAAAAGTAATAGGTGCGTCATTTAGGCGAATATTTGAGTCTTCAAATAATTGTATATATTTAAAATCAATTACTGAAGAGAAATTTATAACAGATGAAAAGTATTCAATGAAAATGTTGCTTTTTGAGAAGTTGTGAATTGCTAAATGACTTTGCAATTCAATATAGGAAGGTAATTTACGATTTCTTGATAGTGATCGTAGTACTTTAAAACAACTGGTAGTGTCAGAGTAACTTATGGAAAAGAATAGAAGAATTTTATCTGCTTCAATGCTATTTTCCAAATTTTTGTTAGTCTTTCATAGCTTAAATTCAATTTCTTTTTGATGGTTCGAGTCAAAGTTCTCGGGCAATTTATGAGATGCATTCTATGGGAACAATAATAATATGGAACTTCATGCGATTTTTTTCTCTTAAGTGGCATGATATTTTTAACACCATTATTGAATAAGGAAAGCCATTGTTCTGAAAATTCATGTGGTTCAATAATATTTGTAATAAACTCATATATATTAAAATAACTTTCAGAGTAGATAGAATAATAATTAAAGCGTTGTTCTTCATATGATGGAATGCTGAAAATAATAGAGAAATGATCAGAAATGGTAGTTTCTTTAAACTTTAAAAACAATTTTAGGGTTATCACTAAATAATAGATCTAATGTGTTACCAGCGATATGTGTTGATTCGAAAATGAATTGCAACATATGTAGGTCTTCTAAACATGATGTAAAGGGGTCATTATCGAAGTCAGATGTGATTACCCATTAATGGCGTGGCATATCAAAGTCTCCTAAAGTAATAATTTTGTTGAAGATAAATTATGGAAATATCTAAACTTTTTAGTGTAAAATGTGATACATTCATAAAGTCGCTCTTCAAAGTGTGATAGTGTGAACTGATAGGTGGATTGTAAACTAAGATAAATAATATAGTATTTTCATCAGAGCTAGAAACAGTACAAGCAACAGTATATTCAAATGATTTTTCGGTAAAATCTTCGTATATAATTATTCAATTAAAAGACCACCATGTTCATGTATATTAGGATTTGAGCCTGAATTGACTACAAAATTAGAGGCAGGAAATAATTCATTGGAAGAAAGTTCATGATGAAGCCAAATTTCAACTAGAAAAACAATTGAAATTTGATGCAAAGTAATTAGATTAACTAGTTCAACATGCTTTGAAAAACTTAAAATCGATTTAACATTTAATGAAAGACAAGAAATATCATTCGATAGTCAACTTGAGTGAACTTCAATGCGACTTCCTTGATAAAATAATTTTAGATTTCGGATTTTAAAATCTTTTTTATTTTTGCCATCACATATCATTTCGTATCGTTTTCTTAGAATAGATTTTTCAACTTTTCTTTCTTCAAAAGAAAGAGATTTAGACATAAAGATATGATATTCATTAAAATCTCTTAACATGTAAGCTTTCGTTGAACGCTTCCTAGAGTCCAAATAATTAAAGTTATATTTCATAACTATATGCATTAGAAACTATTGTCATTGGGAATGATAGGGAATTTTAATGAATCAAGAGTGAGTGGTTGATTTCTCAGTTGATTCCATGCAGCTACGTAGGGATGAATCAAGTAGTTCCTTAATATGATTATTATTTGTAAGCAATGTGTTTTCCAAATCGGACAAAATATTTTGAAATTTGAATGATGTTCTTTAATTTCTGTAGAAATACTTTGAACTTTCAAATTGATATTAGAAATAATATTTTCTTCAGATCTTTCGGAAATAATTAAGGTCTTTAAAGCAGATTGAGCTAAAAGCCTAATTTGGCTTTCACATAATGTAAATGTATCATCTTTATTAAATAAGTCTATATTTTCCGGTAATACCATACCAGATTTGTCAACGAGCCGACATTTCCAAGCTCGGCTCGGCTCATTTAAATTTTGTGTAAGTTCGACTCAGCTCGGCTCGCCACATAAAATCTTTGAATGAGGCTCGTTTGAGCTCGGTATTTTTTCAAAAATATTGTGCTCAAAGAATTTTTTACATAGCTCTTACATTTATTTAATAATTATTTCTTAAATAAGATTATAGGAAAGGCATACTGACTGCAAAAAATAAGATAAATCTCCATAATCAAATTAACAAGCAGAACTATAAACTTGCTTTGCCTAAAATAGGCTCGTTTTGGGCTCGTTGTATATCAAATACTGTGCTCAAGCTCGGCTCGTTAGAAGCTTGGCTCGTTGACAAGTCTGTACCATACCTTAATATTATAATGAGATTAAAACGATAAATTTCAGTGTACCAGGCAGGTTGTAAAGTAGGACAGATTAAGTAGCGAAATGTCTTAATAACAAATTATGTATCGTAATGCAAGGTATAAGTAGCGTTGGCTTAACATTTTAATTTAACTAGAAAAATACAAAATTTCCTCCATCAATAAGATTTCTTTATTGTAATGTGTGCAATAAGTTCCTGAATGATCATTTTGGATTTGTGATCAAATAAATTTGTCGTTAATTCAGTTTAAAAGTAAAGACAAACAATAGAATTTTTCTAAAAATGGTTTCCTGTGTATTTTAGACGAACTTTGCAAAATATTAGGAGAACTATTAAGTTTATATGTTCTAATTTCATTGAAAAAACTGCACGGCATCTATTTTCAATTTAGTTTTCTGATAAAATATCAATACATAAATTTTCAATTTCAATTGACCTCTACATATGCAATTTTTCATAATTAATTTTAGTAGGTAAATCATTTCCAATTTAAATTAATCAATTGCAAACATTAATTTAACTTTCCCAAATTTTAGTTTCCCATTTTAAAATAATTATAAATTTATACCTTAATTTGGTGTTAGATATGTATATATCTAACCTTGATTTCTTTGCGATTGATATTTCACACGCACTATTCGCTTTTTCTAAGTATCATATTTTGAAAAAAGACTTCCAATTTAATTTCGTCAATACATAATATGACACAAAAACGACTTAAGATGAAATAAAATATGAACTACAGTCTTCTCAGAACACACTTTTGAAAACAAATTTCGCGCTTTATGCTCTGTAATACTGTTCAACAATTTCTTTGAAGAATAGTACAACAAATGTACTGGGAAAATTTGTCTTAATTATATTTATTTTAATATTTATTAAGCAATATTATTTAAGGTCATAGAACATCAATGAAGGAATATATTTTAAAAGCTTTGTTATTCAAACACTACACACAACATCTAATCAGAAAGTTTTGCAACGGAATGCCCGATAGATGAGGCTATAATAATTTTTAAATTTGGCCCATTCTCTTGAACAACTAAGTCATAACGTCCCTTTAAAGCTATTAATAACACTAGTTTGAGACGACTTTGGTGCTCATTTAAAACTGTTGGTATGAAATGGTGATATACCCGAGATTTCTGGGTTAAAAAACTCTAAGTTTATTGGACATAGGTATGATGCACAAATGACACAGTTGACTATTTCAATTTGATAGTACTAATATGAAAAAAAATGATTCAAAGCTTTACCTTAATAACATAATCGAATACGGAGTTACATGAGGGAAGGAAATCCTCTCTTCACGGACTGAAGAGCCCAAAAAAAGCTCAGGTTGAATAGGGTTGAGTTTTTTAAGCAAATTCAAATGATTTCAAAAAAATACTATCAAATATTTTCAAATATATTTACATTATAAAAATGAATAAAAATTAGTTTTGCAGTAAATTATAGTTTATGTAAAAAAATATCACCTTAGTGATTGCAGTTAGTTTATATATGTTTGCTTGATTTTTTTATGGAGTGTTATCCAATAAAAATGGTGAGTATTGTATTTGTCTCCCGTTGACAATTTGAGAAAAAAAGCATAAAAAGTCTTCATTATTGGCTCTTTGTTGGATTTATCATTGGGCAATTAAACCTTAGAGCGTCTCTTAAATTATCAAAATGCGCCTTTAGTTAATGATGGAAACTTGACTGGTAAGTACCTATTTGATAACAAAAACTTTTTGAATTGCGTTTGTCTTAAAAAGGTTCTTTTTTTACTTCGGATATATTTTACAAAGGCGGAAAAATATGAGCATGTATAATTAAGCCATGGACGCTAAGACACAAACTAGGCGAGAGCGTACATGTACACTGTAGGCGCTGTGAGGGTTAATGGCCAACAATGGAAACAATGATGGGCCATCACTGGTCCATGAATCCTTTATGCAGTATTTTCACAACAGTAGTTTTTCAATTCAGTTATATTTAAGCCCCATTATTTCAGAATAGGACTCTTAACAGCAAAAGTAGTCTGATTTTAAATTGTTTATGTCTGGGGTACAATAATGTTTTCTTGGGGGTGAAATGCACCCCGTGGCTAAGACCCTGGTTAGTCAACTGCCCTATCTAACACAAAGTGCGCAACTAGATTCTTGCATCACCACCAAAGTTTGAAATGAAGGATTATAAATACATCAAAATTATGATTTGGTGACCCCTTTCACACAGCGGTATTTATTCATTATTGTAGAAATTCGGACTGTAACAAGACAAATTCTATCAGATTTAATCGGTCAAACAAACGGTGAGCCCACCCACATATGCAAATTATAAAAGCCGATTATTTTGGTAGGAACATTGCGACCAGCTCATGCAGCGCACAAGCACACTTAAACTGCGTGCACGAAGTTGGGCGAATGAAAATCTAGTTTTACAAGTCATATGAAAATGGACCTATTGCAAAATATTCTCGACCACACTTTAAAACTCGATGTATTGATAATTTATTTATAATAGGTTAGAAGGAATCCGTAGAGTAGGCAAGGTCAGAAGACATGTCCCTCGTCATGTTTTCAACTTTGATAGGTTAATGCAAAAGTGTTTTGTAAAAATTTAGAAAAATATTTAAAAGTATATTGGTGAGATATCTTTCAATATTTTGAAAAATTTTGCCGGGCCTACCCCGCTTTTAATCACTCCTGTCGAACAAAACTGAAATGTTTCTCCTGTCATAAAAATAGCATACGTCCCTGGAAGGGATGATCAGCGTAAAATTGAAAAATAACCCTACACAAGTATTGCATCCTCTAAAATGCAATATACTCAAACACAAGATTCATAATTAATAATCAATGAAGTGAAGAATTCCTAGAAGGTATTTCTAGGATGGCACTCTATTTGTCTAGGATTTTTTCAATTAATTTGTCGCCAACGCATAATTACACTAATCCGTTTCTGACCTCAGCATTTTAAATGAATCTTCCTTTTCAAATTTCTTACAATTCTTCCCAGTTACTCGTTAATAGTATTTGTATGATATTTCTCATTAATCAAATTTCCACTGCTTTATATGGTTATATGAGGTCAGCGCGTATGTTAGTTGTTAAAAAAATTTTTGTACTACAATTATATATTTTTATTAAAAAACTTTCTGTGATTAAGAAGTAAGCTTCACTACTCTAAATAATAGAAAACCCCGGGATTAATATCATAGTTTAAATATTTTCATTATTATCGCTTTCCTTCTCACAACTTGATGTAGACTGGACTCTCAGTTTTGGAAAATCATCAGTTTCCAGTTATTGGAAAAGCCTTCCTTAGGAGTCTAGCTATCTCTAGCTGCTCCTATCAACGTTGCCTTCTGCGCCAGTTTCAATTTAGCAATTCCAACTTTTAAAAGTGCCTATTACATTGATTGCTTATTACTTCTGTCCTTCCGACTATTACGTGAACTGTTTCCTCTTGCTTCACTTGCCTAACCTCTCAAATTCCTTTGCCAGCTTATACTTCTAGTTGCTTTCCACATTTCTCTCAGGTGGCACAGTTACGCTCATGAATGCTAACTATATTTCTTTTATATCTACCAGTGCTATGCCTGACCTATTTACTTCAAGCACTTTGTTAGTCTGTATGCCGTATTCCAACATTATCAACGATCAAAATCATACCACGTACCCCCTACTTCTAAACCATACCACCTACGCAAAATTGAATGCATCATTATCATGGCTGATCTTTTACTAATTGGGTGCAAGTTTCACAGTCTGATATTAGATGTCTTACTGTCTTCAACTTTTCTAAGACTGTCTCTTACCAAAGTTCTTCTAACAACATGGTTCTTCACCCAATTTGTCTAGCTGCTTTTTCATGCTGCTGCACTATCAATCCTTCTGTTTCTACTGTATTTCTATATTACTACAGTATTCCCTCTACATTACCTTTTCACTATATTGTGTTTGTCTCTCTGTCACGATCTTACAATAGTATGCTTTCTCCTTACCTTCCGTTCTCATATCCTAAGTATCTTACTAACCTCCAATAGTGATCCTTTAGGTTACCTGCGTATTCCTGTATTTCTACAGCCTCGGGGAGTTACTTCCTTAGTATTTACAATCTATTTAGGTTGAATGCTTTTTCTGCTGCTTATTACTTCCTGGTATCTTCTGTCTAGTTCTTTAGAATGGTTCTTGTTACAACTAATTATTCATGCTGAGTATCTCAACAATAGCTTAACTCACTTATTTAGAAACACTTAATTGTGTTCTGTCCATTCAATGCTGACGTCTGTAGTAGTTTCCTTACTCTCCTCTTGTATTCTTTCTTTAGCCTCATCTTCATTTCCTCGTGATCTGTTCTATCTTTCTCTATCACACCTAAGTACTTGTACCCCTCTTTGACTTCTTCAATCTTATCGCCACTGCTTGTCCTCAAACCATCTCCATTGTCACTGTCGAACGCTTACCTAATCCAAATTCCAACCCAGAATCTCTGCTTGCCTTCTCCAATGTTTCCACTTGCTTCTGCAACATCTTCCTTGAACTAGCGTACATCTTCAGGTCGTCCATGTACCACAGGTGACTCACTGTTCTACAATTCTTCTCCATCTTATACCCTATGCTTGTCTCCTTTAACTTTTCTGTATTGTTTCCATAGTTTAATCTTCAACTCTTCATGATCAGTTCAATCTTACTTTATCACAACTAAGTACTCAATCCCTTGCTTGCTATTCTCGATTTTAAACTGGCTGTTTCTTCTCAAGCCTTCCCCTCTCTACATTGGCCTCTGATCAATATCACACTTATCTAATCGAAGCTTCAACACATACTCTCTACTTGGTTTCTCTAATATTTCCAAAATTTTCCTTGAGATGACAAATCACTTGAAGTCATCCATGTACTATAGGTGACTGATAATTCTTTTCTTATTGTCTGTCTCGTTAGCTTTTCTATAATTGGTATTATGCAAATCAGAACAGTAATGCTGTTAAACTGTCTCCATGGAATATCTCAATGCAAAACATTTTTTACATCTAAAATGAAAAAACAATGAAACACTACAAACAATTTGCATTAATTTAGAGCTGTTAATGTAGTAGGGCAATATATTAAAATAGTGTTTACTTTTTTTTGTTTTTCTTATGTGCATAATCTATGCATTTTTCTTTAATATTTTTGTAAACTTTGCAACGTTCTTTAGTTGATTTTCTGTCAACGATCAAATCATAGTAAAATTCCTTTTGTCCAGGGTAAAGCTTTCTTGCCTGTAGGAACGTATAGGTTATGTGATTATCGAAATCAAGAAAACTTAGAAGTTTAATATTGTTTCCAGCCCAGTAGGAAGGATTTGGACTAGCGTTCTCGGGAAAATATGGGTAAAGGTTAACAACGAGTAAATCTTTAATTTTCGCATAATCCTTTCCTGTTATTTTGTAAATATATCCTAAGAAATCACCATTCAAATTTCCTTCGTAAGCTTTTGTTGCTGGCAGAGATACAGAGCACTCATCATATCCGCAGAGTTTCAACCAAAATGCTCCTTCAAAGGCGTATAAGTTTTCTATGAGTAAGATGAAGATGACATTAGAATCAACTTTTACAAAAGATTGCATTGGTTCAAAGGATGAGACTAATATGTCCATTTTTACAATACTTTGTTTCACCAAATACGTGGGAAGTGCTGTATTTATTCATGAACATTAAATTTCTGTTGATCCTGCGGCACTATAATAATAATAATAATAATAATAATAATAATAATAATGTATTTTATGATTATGTATCTGAAAATAACTTTCAGAATATATAGTTTACAAATTTACGAATATGGATATTTCAGGCATCTGTTTGGAAAAATTTTGAGGTTTTGATATTTTTTTGCCAGAATCGTTGGAGGCGTACGTGGCCTTAATCTCTCTGCAGCGAATTGAGTTCTACTAGGAAAGATGTGTCGAAGGGGGTGGGTCGAATTTGATTGGATCTTGCTGAATAATTGTTCATCATTTTTTTATCAAATCATGTATTGATGTAAACGATTGCATGATTCCGAATCGGATAGCTTTCTTCTGGATTCTATCAATGTAGTCCAAATTTATCTTGTTCTCTGCTGCACACGCTTCAAGTCCATAATTAACAAAGTTGACAATAATACTAGAATACAACAGTTCCACCTCAGCAGTTCAATAAGAGTTGAAAACTTTTATAGAACCTAGATCGTAGATTCCAATTTTCTATGAGAAATACAAGCATTAGAAGAAAAAGGGATTTGTTACTCATAACCTTTAGGGCGATATTGCCCCCTACTTAAGACAAGATGGCAAACGGGTCAAAGAAAAGTTGAGTCGGGTTGTGGGCCACACTTTTTCGGATAGGGTCAGAAAAATGTAATGTTTAAAGGAATTCCCTGAAATATTAGTGGAAAGCTAACCATGCATTTCCATTTAGTATACAATATACTCTGCTAAATAAAACCTACTATTAAAATAATGTTATTGACATCGTTTCATGTTAGTTTTGTCAAACATTTGCAAATACAACTCTGGTCAAAAGCTGACTGTCTGAGCCACGGGTCGCGTCGTGACTCAACATACTATGGGTCGGGTCATGGGTCAATTGTGTGCGGGTCGGGTTGGGTTATGGGTCAAACTATGTAGCACGTTTGCCACTCTGACGTATAGGAACATTTGTATTTCACTATCACATTACCCTGAAATTTTAGTTAAGGAAGTTTAGTCAAGTTCGTCCATATAAAAACTATAGGGAGAATTGCAAAAATGTCACTAAACTAAACTACATATTTTGAAAAGGGCATTTAGACAAAGTAACTGGAAATTCATTCAAATTTGATTGCAATTGGAGAGATTTATAATATGATATTGTCACTTTCATTATGTATTAATTTAAAATCTTGGCAATTGTTTGCTTCTACCCCTATCTAAAGTTGCAAATGAGTCTCACAATGTGACCTGGTGATCCATGCAACCCGGTGAACTGGCGATGTCCGGCAAATTTGCAAAATAAATGACTCGTTTTTGGAATTTAGAACGTTGCTTGCAATGTTTTTCTAAGACTATACTTGCATAGATTTTAACATGAACAACGGATCACGCTGGTCTTCGCTGACATTCAAATACCTTACCTTGGGTCATTTTATAATATCCTTCTCTGAAAGAGATTCTATTTCAAACAAAAACTTAGGCTTAGATTCATACCAAATTTTGAACACTTAATATTAACTTAATACTAACCAATTACAAAATAGGGACTTACAAGTAAACAAAAAACTAATCCGAACCTGAACCTGTGTTAGATTCTAATTCAAATCTTGGTACAGTACACAAGCTAATGAAATTTTTTTAAATAAAAAAACGTAAATCAAATCTCTATGTTGAATTTTTCTATTTTAGAATAAACCGCTAAAGTTTCTCATGTTTCAAAGTCGTTTTTTAACCCTAACTATTAAAGATATTTTTGCTATGGAAGCTAATATGTAGATCGATTTATGTTTTGCAATTATATTAGGATTCGAATTCGAAATAAAACAAGTGAATTCGCACAGTTATATTGCAGAAACAAAGAAATTCAACAAATCCCTGACCCAGTGACCCGGTGGGTTGTAACTCTGGGCCTTGGCCTACTGCCGAAAAATGTTGTGTACCATGTGTACAGAATTGTTTCAAACAATTATGTTAAAAATGTATTTGACGTATATTGGGAACACCAAAATTTATTTATTTGAATAATTTAGAAAATTTTCATTAAATTCACTTCTATTTGCTTAAGGTAAAAAATTGGGAATTTCTTAGTTTGTGAAAAAAATTCCAAATGTAAACCAAAATTTATGTCTAATACTTTATTGTGTAAAGTATAACAAATTTCCAGATTTTTAATAAATTAATCATTTGCGTGAAGTCTATTAGTTAAATATTATTATTGTAAATTTGGATATGAAAGATTGAATAAATTGCTTAAATGTCATATACAGTGGCCGCCAAAAGTCTTAAGTCACTAGCCAGAAAGCAACTATAACAAACTTAAATACATATATATATATATATATATATATATATATATATATATATATATATATACATAGAGTACTAATTCGTAAGGTAATTGAGCAATAAAGTACTACCAGTGATTGACCAATAGGAATATAGTTATATATATATAATTATTATAATAATAAAATAATAAATATTATAGTTATATATAAATGCACAATGTCAGGCATTTCATCATTACCATTAATAATGCCAGGTAAGCAATTGACACTCGAAAAGAGGGCGCAAATTATCCCGTTACACAATATTGGTTTGTCAAATCGTGCTATAGCGGCTCAAATTGACACTACACAAGGCACTGTTGGCTATACAATTCGTCGACATGATGAATTTAATCAATATCGTTCCCTTCCGCGTTCAAGAAGGCCTCGCATAACAAACAAGCAAACCGATCGGGTTATCTCGCGAGCAGTGGTCGTCAAACCAACTACTTCTGCAATTGCAATACAAGTTTCACTCGACGGCCTTCCCATAAGGCCAAGTGTAAGCACTATACAACGTCGTTTACAGAATGAAAGTGGTCTAAAATGCTGCCGACCAGCCCGCAAGCCGCGATTATCGGTCAAAAATGTTCGAGATCGTCTTAGTTTCGCTGAAGCTCATGCCCATTGGAGAGTGGAAGATTGGCGCAAAGTGCAGTTCAGTGACGAGACACTGATATCACAGTTTTGCACTGACGTGCAACATGTTCGCCGCCCTTCAGGAGAGCGCAATAACCCTCGGTACGTCATTCCTACCGTAAAGCATTCTCCTAAAGTGATGATATGGGGTAGCATCGCTGCCACTAGACGCTGAGGGCTCTTTATTCTATCCGCAAATGAAATCATGAAGGCCGTCAATTATCTCCAAATATTGCAAGAGAAGCTACCACAGTGGATGACAACGCGCCAAACAACCATATTTCAACACGATGGGGCTTCTTGCCACTCCGCAAAAGTTGTTAAGCAATGGCTTGATACCCAGCCATTTGATATCCTGTTCCCATGACCTGGCTCGTCTCCGGATCTTAATCCAATTGAGAATGCGTGGGTCGTATTGAAGAAAAACGTGGCAGCCAAACGGGCAACATCAGTAGAAAATCTTAAAGCAATTATCACCGAAGTATAGGTGAGAGAAATTACAGTTGATTATTGCCGTACATTGATCGATTCAATGCCCGATCGTATACAGGCTGTGATCCAGGCACGTGGGGGCCATACTTAATATTGACACGAGTAAATTTTTTGTCTGTCTTGTTCTAGTTTATGTTTATGTGATTTTATTAAAAAGATAAATAGTTTTCATGGTCTTTTTAAAGCTGAATATGTTATTTATCAGTTTTTAAAGAGGTGACCTAAGACTTTTGGCGGCCACTGTATATATATATATATATATACATACACACATACATATATGCACTTATATTTCAGTAGTGGTTTTTTGTTTTAATTTAATACTTGAAAGTGTTAATACAGCTTTGTACTAATAGATTTTCGAAATGAAATGTCCAACCCTATTCATTTATATATATAATAAATTTGATGTTTAACACTATAAAAACTGTTCTTACAGCCAGTTTATGTGCTTCATATTTTTGTATAAAGAACAAAAATTTTTTTTAGCAAAATTAGCCATAATATTTTTTTACGGACAAAGCGCCAATATAAATTTCTTGTATATTGACAAAGCGTCAAATATATATGGAAAAATGACAAACAGCCCAATATAAATGGACACAAAATGACAACGCGCCTGATATAAGTATATATATATATATATATATATATATATATTTCGGGTTCAGAATATGTGTCCAAAGTTCATTCGCTCAAAGTTTTGGCAA
>CABFPE010000129.1:907780-927475 GCA_900660155.1 Hofstenia miamia | reverse complement strand
ATATATATATATATATATATCGGGTTCAGAATATGTGTCCAAAGTTCATTCGCTCAAAGTTTTGGCAACCAAATATTTCACTTCTAACTTTAAATTTATCATTGAAGATCTGAAAATGTCAGATTTCAACATTCGAATTTATTCATAAATAATTGCAATGAAACTGCATAGAAATGCTATAACAAAAGTTGTTAGAAATAATTATTACCGCTTTGTTAATGCCATCTATTGAACAATAACAGAACTGTGCAAAAGTATAAAATCCAGTATTTTGAAAAGTTTAAATCTCTACGAAAAATTGAAGTGTACAAGTACAAATACATGTTCAGTATTAGTTGATAGATTGACTTAAGATTATGTGTAGTACTGAACATGAGCAAATTTCAATCGTAAGAACTCAGATGAAAATTCATTAATACTCGAAGTTAATAAAACATTCACTTGAAAATATTGTAAAAAATTTTTTTATAAATTTCAGTTTCCATATCAATTAGAAATCAAAAGAAATATAGGAAATATTTTTAATTTTAGGAAGTCGGTATAGCACTAAAGTTGAAAAAAACCGTTCAACAAATACATGAACTCGACTGGAAAATCCCAATTAATGTTCAGAGAGTGACATGCGCTCTGTTTGATCCTAGATATTGTCAAAATATAGCAGAAATTTGACAAACTTGGCTATTACGCAACAGTGCAAAATAAAGCCATTGATTCAATCAGCTAAAAACATCTGAGGGGTTTTTCTCTAAGGATTTTAGTCTGTCTTTCATAGGTAGGGATCTATTCGGCTATTTTTACAAAAATCAGAGGAAGCGTTTTTAATTTTCCACAAGGTAAACTGACCTGTACTTCATATTTGAAGGTCGAACAGCTCCATGCGCAAAGGGAACAGCTCATAGGTAAAATGAATTTTTCGAAAAAAGTGAGGGGACAAGTACATCCAGTTCCCCCCTTGGTCACGTCCTTAAATACAGTGAATGCTAAAAAATGTGATGAAAAATTCGAATTGTGAAAATTTACATTAGTATCATATACTAAGTTCAAATTAGGCTTTCAATTTCAGTGTGTGGATTTAACTATGCGTTTCTAACAGATTCAAACTTGGTAAAGCAAACAAAAAAATTCAAGAAATTTTTGGCAAAGATTGTAAAAATTTCTCTACAATAGACCGAATTGGCATTCATTGAAATGGTAAAAGACCGGATTCTTGCCACATTTTCTTCCCATCTCCATCTCTGGCCGAAATACACGCGTACACATTACTGCATCTTGATTGGCTTTTAAAAAAGATGTGTGTAGCTTATTTTATGTTTTCATAGCTGGTTAATTTTGACATCATGTAGTTAGTTTTTCAATTAATTTTTTCGTTTACTATATAATCGTAGTCGATATTTTACATTTCTGATTATGCCTTTCTAATTTTATAATGCGAGAGTATATAGCTCTGCAAAAAAATGAGAAAAAATTTTCAAATACAAAAACTGTTCAACCACAGTACACGTCATTCACATCTACCCTGGACGAACAAATCAACAAATGGACACATGAACACACCAGATTTGGACAGGTACTTTGTTATTTTCCACTAAGCATGCCTCATCATCATGCAAAAAACATTCTGCAATATCTTTACTCTACTGGAATCGCAGACCACAAAACTTTACTCAAGATATTGGGTATGAGCCCAAAAAATATTCTCCAGGAACTTAAAAAAATTGAGTGAAACACATTGATGGATTTTTTAGAAATGTTTTTAGAACTGATGAGTCCATGTTCCAGCTGCATAGAAACAGCATTTCTTATTGGTCTACGACAACCAAAACGGCTCTTAATCCATCTCTAAAATTTTCCCAGAAATGAGTATTGACAGGTTATATTTTAGCCGTCATTTGTTATTTACACTGCATTGGTTTTACAATTTCAGCGGATTGCGGATCCCATGCTTGCGAAAATGGAGAATGCACAAATGTTGATTCGTAAGTGGTTTTATTTCACTATATTACTTTTAATTTCTAATCAATTAACTTTTTACTGCATAAAATCGTTAAATTAAATATCCTTTAGTTTTGCATAACAAAATCATTTGCGTTTTTTCACTGAAATGATGCAGCACTCTTTAGTATTACATGGTATTACATGAGTTTGTTTCTAATATCGTCTATGTTATTTCAGTAATGAATGATAATATTAAAAACTTCATTTTGGAAGCTAGCCTGGAAATGGGTCAACTTTTCTTGAACCTACCCGATCCGGTCTAAGCAGTCTCTAACCAGACCCGACAAGGGTTGTACTAATAGAAATGTTATTTTTCTACTTTATTTTGTTTCATATTTAATATAGTTTTAAGAAATCCAATTGAAATAAGGTTAATGTGGGGTCTGATCATTTAAATGAAAATATATGCGTTAAAATTTCAATGAATCTATACCTTGAATATTGAGTCTTGGTCTGACACGTCGAGAAGGCTTGTGAGTCTACTAATGAATTTGTTGTAGTTCTAATCCCTTCTGTTCCTGCAATGAAGGCTGGAGTGGACAAAGTTGTGATCTGGAAGGAGAAATTCATCTTTCGTGCAATCCATCAAAACTTTCTGTTGCTGTAGATCGGAGTTTAATTGAAGCAACTTATCCAGGAGAGAGTCCAACTTTATACCTTACAGATGAAAGCTGCACTCTATCTTCTAATGATACTTTCTACTATGCAGAAATTTCATACAACGATTGCAACACAACCCTTGTTATTGATTCAGGAGTGACGATTACATTTGTTCAAAATATCCAAGAAGTAATCATACGTGAGTAAACATATGTGAAAAGTAATTACATAAAATCAATTTTACTAATTCTGAAAATATAGTCAGTTTGAAAACTTTTTGAATAAATACGATGCGAAGGATTACACAACAAGTGGATCATTAAAAATTAATTAGAATTTCAAATTTAATGATTTTATCATCGTATCACAGCTAAGAAACACTTACTTCTTAGTAGTAGTATTCACCTAAAAGTGACCCGCTTCACGACCCGGGTCAGGTTGACCCGTATCCCACCCTGTACAGGACATTCAGAACAAATTATTACATTTTTTAAGCTAATTGGACACATTTTTAATTAAATTAAAACTTAATAATAATTATGATAATTACAATAATACTAAATTAATAAAATTCCTCGAATTATGCCGTTTACATACCTTGGAAAAGCTTACATAGTTGTCAAGCATTTGCTTTTCTTTGATCAATTCATTCCGATTCTATAGCGTTTACAATGAATAACTATCAGCTTGCCAGACGAATTTGAAATTATTTTCACTGGAATTCCCACATTTTGTCAGATTGCAGTATTCATCCCCACGTATTGTTTTCATCCATATTTAATCTTATCTTAGATTGTAGTAAGTAAAGGTTTCTACTACTACTACTACTATTATTATTAATAATACACTTCTGCGCCCATGTCAATCGAATTAACTAAAATTTTTTTTTGCTAAATTCGATATCGAATAATATATTGCTTAAGCTATAACATATTCTCATTGAATATATTTTCTAATGATTTAATCACAAACAATAATCAACACTCTCATAAAGGTTATTTTCACATGCCATATTTTCATTGCTTGCTGTGAGCTCAGTTTGTGTAGATTTATCATAAAATTTTTTCCATGGAAAGGTTTTTCTACCATTCATTGGGACGAAGGGCAGTAGAATCCAGCCAATCATGATTGCAAATATGGTTAGCAGAAGAGCATTAATGTCTGGATTTCTTCTGACATTACATTTATTGATTCCACAATCCTCGAGATGAATAACATACTTGTCTTCACAAAGAAGTTGAATTCTTTTTTTAATGCTTGCGTCACATGCGGTTAAAGTGGAATTAATTATTTCAATGTTCTTCAGTTGTTTAGCATCATCAATGAACGGACACGATGAAATTGTACTAAAAAGTCCACCAAATTTAAATGTACTGTAAGAAATTGTGATGTTCATTGGATCATTTCCAAATATGAAAAAAGTAAAATCATTGAAAGAAAAGTTCTCCTTATTCAATAAAATTGTTTTCTTTTCAATGGAAGCATGGTATGGGGATATACTTATAACTTCATTTAAATAATTTTGAAAATAATTATTTCCTGTCATTTCAATGTCCCCACTTCCTTCGCTAATTAAAAATCTGTCTATATGATTGAAATTTATATGATTGTTGGAAAGGTTAGTGGTCCTGGGAACTTCAGAAGAACAATAAATGAAACTCTTAAATTGAAAATTCATAGAAAACGTATTGTTGATGATCAAAACTTCGGAATTGTAAGCAGATAAAAATGATTTAGCATCTGCATTGAATTTTATTCTGTTGTTGACAAAGATCACATTCGAGTTGCTAACTTCAATAAAATTAGACATATTCTTATTATTTGTGAAAAAATTATTTTTAAAAAATATGATACTCCTGGATTTGCTTGTAGCACCAAGAAAACTGAAAACTTTGCCTCCCCTTAATAATTTGAACACCGAATTGGTTATTGACCCAATGAGAGAACTCTTCGATACATGAAATAAAGGAAAATTGCTAAACAAACTACCAGCAAAGAAACTGTTTTCAATGTGCAAAAAATGAGGACCACTTTGTTCATTAACATCAAGAAATGATGATTCCCAATAAACCACAAGTACATTTATCAAAGTAAGATCCCTAACTTGAATTGTTCGATAACCACGTTCAATTTTTAAATCTCTAAAAGTTACATAAGATTCCTTATGAAACATGTGTGGAAAGTCTTCTATATCAAGATATGCATTTGGATTGAGCCCAAAATAGGTAGTGTTTCTCCATTCGTAAATCATAGTAACATTTTCATTTGGTTTGCATTCCAACGTTACATTTTTATCATATTCAATAAAATCTAAATGGGCCTTCGTACAGATTCTGGCTTCTAAATTCCATATGAATTTAAAGTAAATTATGATCTTTAAAACGCATTCAGAAAATTGCATTTTGAAATGTAGCAATTGCTGCGGGAAAACGTTTGTATTATCTAAAGCTTAAAACGATTATCTCTAAAATCTAGGTCACTAAACTATTATTAAGATTCCCACCAATTGGCATTCTCTTTCAACAAGGAAACGTAAATTCATATTAAAATTCAATAAATTTATGCATAAGCTAGCATGGAATTTGAGTTTTTTTAAAACCAAGTCTGAAACACTAAAAGAAATTATGCATCAATTACATATTGTTGCAGAAACTTTCAACGTTCCATTTCTACTATTTTCCACTTTTATGCAGACTGTGGAATATCAAATTTTACATCCCGAAATTTGGAATACCTTAATATATTATTTTATGGACACCCAAGTCTATTATAAATAACTTAATGTTGTCAACACACCAATATTCAATAAAATTACTAAGGATAACAAAACAGACAATAAGAATGGTAACTACCATCTACATAAGATAATAGTTATTGATAAAATTTAGACCAACAGTCAAAAGCAAGACATTTATACAGTTTAATTACAGCAGTCTTCAAACAATGGGAAGAGTTGTACGTGCATTGCCTTTTGCAGTGGACACAGATTGTTTGAAAGGCTGTAAAAATTAAATGACACTTTTGCCATATTTTAAGGATTCTATTCAAATTGATGGAAAATGCATTACTTAAACAATTGAGGATTTTTTTAACTACAATAACAGTACATGCTAACATGGACGAGTGGTCTTTAAGATTTGGAGTATTCTGCATCATTTAGTGAATCACTGCAAACTTTGAAATACTTTTTTTTCAGTTTTACAAGTATGTGAAAATGTTTTTCATGTCTTGTTTTGGATAGTGAGCTCAACTCTACTGCTTGTTTTAAGGCTTCAAACAGCACAATTCAAGAAAAAAAGGCCGCATAGCAAAACTAAAATTTAGTTAACTTAGCTAGTTATATTTGAAGTTAAATATTGCAAAGAAAAGTTTTATTTGAATTCTCTTGTACATAGTCTTTTTCAGCAACGTTTTTAGAATGACCATTCTTGCAATGATATGCGAGAATGCCTTAGCCCATGCGAGTGGCCGATGCTCAGCAGCAACAAGGGAGGTAGGCTCTGGCCATGCAGATGGGCCTCCAAATCAATGAATACATATTATGCTCTCCCAATCATGTTTGGCATGATCATGATTATGTGACAGAGTATGAAATTAATAGTATTAGCGTGTGCTTTCGTGAATCACTTTGTAAAACTGTTAGGTTCTCATCTGGGTAATCTTTTACAACAAGGGCACAATAAACATTTGTTTTAGAGCTTCTATTAATTATTCTATGTTGTCATGAGGCTTTTTTTAGAACAATGCAACCAAATGCCAAAATGTAAAGTCAAAACTATAATTATTACTGCAGTTTGTCATTGTTTCTTTTCCCTAAATTTCCTGAATTTGTTCCTGTCTGAGCCTATCTTGTCACATGAAATATCCTCCCTGCTACTCATATTCAGTTTTTGATTAAGATTTCATCCAATTTAACCTTGGTTTTTTTGGGCAAATGAATTTTAAGCTCACATAGAAAAGCCAGAGCCTAATACAATTTTTTCTATTTTATCATCCTAACCTTATAAATAATTAATTGCATGCTTCACATATTAAAAAAAAAACCCAAGTGTTTTTTAACCAAAATTTTTTCATGTTGAAAAGCCGTTCCAATCTGTCCCAACTATACTTTTCGTCAACAGCCTTTTGAGTAGTTATAGCAATCGTCTAAAATATGTAGGTGACACCACCTTTTGGGATGTGGTCAGAAAAGAGCATCATGAAGCTGGATTAAATAAAATAAAAGAAGTAAAGGATTGGGCTGATGAAAAAAAATGAAATTACACCCTAAAAAATCGCAGGAACTTACCACTTCATTCTTAAAATTTTTTGAGAAACCTGTTGAGCTAAGCATTGATAATGTTAATCAAGTGAACTCTGTTAAGCTACTTGGTAAATTCTTACAATCTAATCCAAACAAAATATTAATAACGTATTTACAAATGCGTCTAAACGCATACAGTTCCTGAAACTAGCTCTTTATCACGGCATTAAGGTCAAAGATGTCCATTCAATCTACGTTTCTAATATAAGGCCTATTCTTGAGGCCTGTGCGCCAATCTGACACTATCAGGTATCAGGTGACTTTGCATCAATAAGAGAAATTGGAAAGGATACAAAAACGTGTTTTCAGAAATGTATTACCTATGAATTCTTACTCTGATGCATGTCAAATCCTGAAATCCACCACATTAAAGAAGAGACGGGATTTTATATGTCAAGTTATGGGAAAAAATACAAAGCACAAGTCATCCCCTAAATCATTTGATTCCGCAGGAGAAATGTCATTGGGATTCCCTGCGTGCTCACAGACGACATGATATTACTACTAGAACAAATTACTTGGCAAACTCGTTCATTCTTAATCAAATCAAAAAGTCCTTCGATATTGATTACTCCTAGTGCTGTAAATATATTTACCTCGGCCAAGGAGGTTATGTTTTTGGTAGCGTTGGTTTGTTTTTTGTCTGTTAGCAACTGTACAGAAAAAGTTATGGACGGATTGACCTCAAATTTTCACCAAAGGTGCGTCTACGCGCAAGGAGGAATCCATTTAATTTTGGTGCTGATCCGGGGGACACAAGCAGCGTGGCGGAGGTCTGCGATCTCCAAGTGCTTTCCTAGTATTAATTTCATTTCTATTTTTTATTTTGTATATCATTTTGACCGAGATTTGGTCACTGGTCAGAACATATACACTTATTATTAGTAAACATCTCCCTTTTGTGATTTATCTCAGTTTATAGAAAAAAGCCCATTAGCTTATTTTACGTGTATTTCTACGGTACTTATAGATTTCTTAGCGTTGCTACGACATTTTGTTTCGACTATTTTTATGAATTTCTATATTGCCATTTCTTAGTGATTTACAACAATTCGATAAAACACTAAAAGCTATAACAAAATGTGTAAGATTTTCTTCGAAAAAAATTGATATTCTATTGATTGTTGTTCAAATTCTGTTGATATTTATTGATATCAACATTTTTTTTTACAAAAAATGCTATTGGCAGCCCTGGTCTCCAATAAATTCAATGTCTGCTGAATGCATGAAATTACAAGACTTAAAGTCTCAAAATGAAAAAAAATCCAAACTGAAAAGTAGCAATCGCTACTTAAAATGATAAACTAACAAATCAATAAGGGAACAAAGTTTTGTTTTCTGTGCTTTTGGACGATCATGGATCGATTGCAGTCTGATTGGTACTTTCGCACAATAATTCATACTTTACTTTCTTTATTATAAAGAATTAATAAGCAAGCTCATGTAATTTTCTGAAAAAATATAACATCACAGATGTTAGAGGGGCTATAGCCCCCTTAGTTCCTCTGCTCCGCGTCCCTGAGAACAAACTAGAAACATAAACAAATACTGTCAAAATGAAACATAGCCATTGTTTATCGATGTAAATCACTATATATATATATATATATATATATATGATATCAAAATTTCGCCATCCAAAAATGCCAATCCGTATATTTCTATACTATAAAGTTTTTTGTCATATAACTATTTGCTTATTCACTTTTGCTGTTGTTATATTGTTTTCAAACATAAATTTTATCCAATAAATCTGGCATTTGGTATGATCCAAAAAATAGAATAGCTAAGCGCTAGGCCAAGAGTAGATGCAGAAATATTTAAAAGGTCCTGCCTACTGTAAAATAAAATTTTAATCGCATAGTTGGGAACTAAAGAATATCTGCTTATAAATTTAAGGAATTTATCTTGTTTTAAGACATGCCCCCTCTGCACTAAAATGAAACTTAGAAATTGTTAATGGTTTTCTCTTTAGCTATATCACAAGCTGGGAGCTCAGTTGTAATCACAAGACAATCGGGGCAGACAATTCAACTTTCTTGTCACTTTCCAGCAGTTTCTGTGGTTTCTGCAAGTTTCTCATCAGCGAAACAGAACGGAATCGATCTCAGCAAAGAGCTTTCTCTAGCATTCGAAATGGAAATCTTTAAAACATCGTCTTACGAAGAGGCCTACACGTTAGTCAACTTTATTCAAATTTTCCAATGGAATATTGTAACAATATTTTATGTTTAGCGATAGACTTTCTCAAGAAATAATTGATGATGTTTTTTATGATCTGTGTCTAGAGGTGATTTAGATGATTTTATCATTAAAAATTTTATTGGTAATAATTAGCCTAATTGAATTTTGACAATGGGCTTAAAAAAACTTAGCATAACAATATTTTTAACTCATGCATTGCTAGAAAAAAATACTCGAAATTACTCGTATATATATATGTATATATATATGTGTATATACATGTATATATATGTATATATATACAGGTATATATATGTATATATATATATGTATATATATGTATATATATGTATATATATATATATATATATATATATATATATGTTTATTTCTGCAAAACTTATAACTAAAATTTCCATAACGTGGTCATCTCACACAAAATCTTGAAAATGCATCATAATCTTTGTAAATTATGTTTGTTTAGCGATGACGAGTTTCCTGTCAATTATGGGATGGGCGACAAGATTTACGTTCAGATCAGTGTCAACCATCCGAAATCGCCGTTGATTGTTTTGGCAAAAAGTTGTTGGGTGTCTATATCACCACTTAGCACGTTTGATCAAAAATATTATCTGTTCGAAGATAAGTATGTCTATTAGCAGTAGATTTGGAGGCAATTACATATATAGCTCAAGTAAAAAAAATAGCCACTTTTCAAAATTTGACTATTATTAGTTTTTACACTTTGACAATTAATAGTTCAAAATATTTCCAAATACTCGAGGAATTTGTACCATACGCAACCTGCTTATATCCCGGTTCATGGATCTTAGAACAAGATGGAGCAACCCCTCATACCTCAAAATCGACAAAAGAATTTTTTATAATTATGATATTCAAGTTAGGCAATGGCCACCGAATTCGTCAGATCTAGTACCCATAGAAAAAGTGTTACAGATTCTGAAGGATTTTGTCAAGAAAAAATCCCACAAATCGAGAGAATTAAAGCGTTACATCCTTGAATCGCAACACCAAATAACTCAAGAAGTTAGAGTCCGTTTAATGGATTCAGTTTCAAGACGTTTATCTGCGTGCCAGTCTTTGCATGAAAAGTTTGTCAAATAACATTGTCACCAGGTTACAAGCTGAGACAATTATATTTTCAAATATATTTTATAAGCTTCTATTTGTCTTTCGTTTGTTATCAAAAATGTGTTTATAATGTGGCCACTTTTTTTACTTGAACTATATATATATATATATATATTATTTGTGGAGTTTCTGAAAATGAAAATGGGAAAGAACATAAAACTTAGTGACTACTTGGGACTTAAGTGCAGCTGCAGCAAGGGAACTTGATTGCACTTTTGCTTTGAAAGTAGAAATAGAGAAAAAGTATTAGTGAGAATTTCTGCTGCGCATAGTTGAAGCAAAGTATTTTTAACAACAAGAGCACTTCCTCTCAAAAGGATTCCAAATCAAGTTTAGTTTTCGCCTCAAATTCATTAATAAGTTTAACCATAGATTCACTTTAGTCAATAATAATTCAAAAAGCACATTCTTTATAATTGGATAAGTAACTTCGAGAGATTGGGACGGATTTGAGCCCACAGTTATAGAAGATACTTTGTATATTGACGGATGAATGGAGAAACATTCTCTTTAATACCGTGAAATATAATATTGTTTTATGGTGACGATAAACATTTTAGCGAAAACAAATAATACCGCCGAAAAATGGTAATGCTGGTTGACACTGTAAGTATTTTTAGCCACCCATTGACAAGGTTCGCCCCACAAGCAAGTAAATCCGAGCGTGAATATACATACAGTATATATATATATATATATATATATAAGCATATAAAGTAATTTGATCGAAATCATTGGTTGAGCAGTGTTTGCCCAACTCAGCCTAGCCCACTTGTCATTCGAAATAAACCATATTACGTTCTTAAAAGACAAACTTTTAGTTGCCCACGTGATTCAACGTATGACAAGTTGTCTTCATCTAACACAACTGAACAGCGGTTCTCATTTGACTCGTTCGCAGCTTACTACCAGTCACAACGATACTCCACTTTTTATGTTCACTGCAGTGTAATCGCTTGTCGAATGGATGATCCCAATAGCAACTGCTTGAGTGATAGTAAGTTTTTCGAATGATTGCAAATGTTAACTTCTTCCATATTCATTGAAGTTTGAAGATTTGTGGATTATTTGTATCAATTCTATTTCTTATTAATCATTTACCCAGCATGCAAAATCTTGCAGTGGTGTAAGCAGGGGTGGAATTTTCCTCGTAAGGTTTGAAAAATTGATTTTGAGTATTTAGCTAAATCAAAAAAATTCTCTGCAAAGTATTTAGAAAAATACTGATTTGTATTTTAGGGTATATTTTTCAATATTTTCAAAGCCTCGCTTTTGTGATTCATTTGATTATGACTGAGATGCCCCCGTCAAAAAATCCTGCGTACGCCCCTGAAATCTTGTAGAATCTAAAAATCTGATATTTTGCTACAAAGACTGGGTTAGTATTTCTTTCTAAGTGATTGCATTTCCAAGCCATCTTTCTACAAATAAAAACAATCATTGAATTACACTTTTCGATTAAATATTTATGATCTATTCAATATATTTTTGATAAGAAAATTGGGATGGTAAATTCTAAGAAGCTATATATCTGTGAAACATGATGGAATGTGCTGTTACTAAACTTTTTGAAGTTCTGCCAAACTGAAGGAAAATGTAATATATGTAAATGTTAATATAACTAAATAATTTTATTAGTTAATATACTCATATTTAGCATGTAGTGAACGTCGCAAAAGACGTGATACCAGTAAAGAGGGATTTGGTGAATACGATTCAATTTTGTCATCAGCTGGACGAATAAACCTAACTTTAAAAAATGATGAAAAGGGTAATTTTTTTTTGAATATAAAATTTTCCAATTTACTAGTTTCATCCAGATTTTAAGCTCAAATTCTAAAAATGTGCTATCATAGCTTGCATATTGAGATCCAATTCTTAGCACTGGATGTTTCTCAAATGGTAGCAATGTAAATATAAATAATTCCATCCTTCAAATGCATGCACATTGGTATATTTTTTCAATGCTATCGCATATTCAGTAACTAGCCTTTTCATATAAGTTACTTTTGTAACTTAGCCCTATCTGACCTGAACTTTTTTGGCCTCCACCAGCTTGCGGATGGAAGATCCCCTTCCCTTTTTAACCCTGGATTATGATATTAACATGAAACTTTGCACAAGTATTCTCCATATCTCCACTCTTAACTTCGAGTGTTCAGGAATGTGATGTCATCATTAGATCTATAAATGTAGGATTTTTGTAAGATGCATTGAATATTAGCTTTAACAGGTCAAAACCATGGAATTCATTAGAATTCATTCCTCAGTTATTCAATATAATTTTTTTTCTTACTTAACATACTTTTTTCATACTAACAAACAATAATTAGTTTTTGTAGACTATGTACCAAGTTGAGAAACAATCTCTTACACAAGATGAGTAAAGATTTGGAAAATGTTTATTTTGGGGTTATGATTCCCAATTATATCACAAAGTCTCATTAATAAGCTTTCTTTGAATAGTAATCAAAAGTTTTGTGGGGCAATGAAGCCTTCCCAGGTCTAATAGGGTCAGAAATGTTTTTTGTCTAAAAGTAATAAGATATATCCGAGATTCAACCACAGTTTTAGATATACAATACAACTACTTCATTGCTTTTATGGTGGGCTCTTTCAGTTTGGCGATTGTGATTTTTATTGTGGGAGTTGTCAGAAGAAAATGGTTAGTGTCACATCACGATGCAAAGAGTCAGATCAAGTCCGAGTACTTACCGCCAATGGATTTGAGCGTTCCAAAAACTGATTTGTAAATTTGTGTTACATATTACTATCGACTAAATTGATAAAGAACAAATAATGATACTCGTTGTTTTGCAAGCCTAAGTTTTATAAAATGAATTAAATATTGTAGTAGCTGCAAAAATTAAGATATTAAAGCGTAATATAACCAAGACACAGAACATGTCAAACACACAAACAGTGTGTTTAGTAACATTTGAAACATTTTTCTTAAAAAATAATAATAATTTTTTTTATTTTTATACAAATTGTATTAGGGTAAAAAATGCCTTATTAAAAAGCAAGAACCATCGTTGATCGCAACATCATTGAAAAAAATAGGGTAATGATTCAAAATGCTTTAGTTTGAACAAACAGTACTAAAGATAAAACTTTGTTTTTTTATTTACTTAACACTGTCTACAGTCACATTTAATGTTTTCATTACTACTTATTCCTTATGTCTTTGGAAGAACAAATTTACTCCATATATGAGGGACAAAACATGACAGTAAGAAATAATCAAATCATCTAGTGACATTGTACATGCACTTGTTAGCTACAAACAAAGATCGCATATTATTACTATTGTACAACAACCATCATGAAAATTTTCTTCTGGTTGAGAATACGTTCCAGTACTAATAAGTCCCTGTGATTTTAAATAATTCCTGTTGTTGAAGGAGCATATAACTTTCTTCTCTTCAAGATTTTCTTGATTTTTGTAAAGAGATGTTTTTTCTTCAGCTGTTTTCAAGGAAAAGTTCAAGAGGCTGCTTGAATTCACAAATAATTACTTAGGATTCCTCAGACTTCTTCGATTTCTTTTTAGCAACTCTTGGTCACTGGAGCCAACATATTGCTGAAACTGGCTTCTTATAAATGTCAAAAGATGGTAAGTACTCTGTAGTATCTTCATTGACGACTGCTGTATTAGAACTATTATTTTTGGTTAGAAGTATCACCAACAGGTGATGCAGATACCTTTTGCCCCTCATTGTTCTAGTTTCGGATTTAATATTCGTAAAAGATTATCAAAACGTCAAACTGCTACATAATGATGAATATCACCAACACAGATAGTGAAAATCATAGAAGAAAGTTCTTTGAGAGTTGAATCAAACAATCCAAATCCACTCAGAGACATGGGGAGAACAGGGCTTGGTCCGAAGTTTTGAATAACAGGTCGGACCTTCAAAAGCAATAGTGCAAAGAATTCAATCCAAAGGCAGTTAATCTTGTAGAATTTAAAACAATGTGTTGAAAAATATGATTAACATTTTAAAATTTTTTCCACGAAATTTTCGTTTTACTTGATATTCACAGAATAAAAATGGTAATTAATATTAATAATTATATATAAACTCTAATATATTAACAAAAAAATCGCCACTTCTCTAAATTTATAATCACCTTATTTCTTGAGATGTATTGAATAGATTGTCCTAGCTTATTTTTTTATTGATCATGATTAGAAGTTTAAGTTGGTTCTCACGAAATAATGATATTACTGAAATGAAGAGTGATGAAATCCAGAGTGTGATTAAAGCTGCATGGTGAGACGTCATCACATTGAGATGCTCTTAATAAATAAAACAAAACTCAAATGTGGAGGCATGATATTATTACAAGTGGCCAGAAAAAATGTGATAGCAGGTGGAAATTTACACAATCCAAAGTACAAAGTTGAAAAAATGAGTTGTATATAGTTTCATTCATTTACATTTGTAATTCAATAAATTTTGAATAAAAAGATTTAAGTAATTACCCATTGTCCAAAATTGTCCAACATACTTTTAAATTCACAAACTCTGCAATAAAAAATATTTACATTTCTTAGAATAATATAATTGTGTTACAATACAAAGTTTGGATTCTTAGTATCATTTGCTGTAAATTTCTATTTTTATGAACTCGCAATTGTAACAATAAGTTCTTTTACGACTTCCTCAACGGCCTTTAGAGTGTCGCATAGATATGACCATGCGTCTAAGTTTTTTCAGCATTTTCGCTACGTTGATGTTGATAATGTTTTTTGTGATATTATTTTTTCGCACTTGACAGTTTCACTTGGCAGTAGCATGTCTGTAGCTATAATGTTAATAAGTTTGCTTGATTTAAATGAGCTGAAAAACTTTTTATCTACTACAAACTATTACAGAAAGTTTGTTCTAACAAGATCAAAACAGCTTTGTACCATCAAATCTAAATAACATCGCCAACAATTTTTTACTGATTAGATCTACAGACGAAAGTCTACCCACTTAGCGTTTGTCTCAGTCTTTAGGATTTTGTATGGCAAAACGACTACATATTAGATCGTAGTCAATTAAAAATTGAAATCAAAAACTATGTATTGCGCACTTCATTATATTTTCATATCGAGGGCTTAGAGGCAAAAGATACCAATATGCAAAATTCTAATAATGGTAAATCAACTGTTATCACCATTTGCTTGAAATAACTTTACATTTGTCGCGTAGTTGCTTCAAATAATTTTCGAATGAGTCATCAAAGGTAAAACTAAATTAAGATATCACTGTATAAGGTGTATAGTGTTAGTCTATGCTCTAAAAATCCATTCCTTAAAGTTGTCTCCTTTTGGCTCTAAGCCCCTGATATGACAATATTTCGCCCTAATATTTGCATGGGCTTTAATAAGCTAGATTTATGAGATTGGTACGTATCACTATGGATTTTTTTGCAGATGGCTATTGAGCTATTATCCCCAATTAGAAACTTACTCAAGAATCTCCACTGACTGCTGTTCTTTTTGTTTGGGTGTGAATTTACAAACATGGGCTTGAACTTGAATGCATTAATAAGCTTAACATTGTAGTTTTACGGTGGAAATTTCCTTAGACATCCCTTTACCAATGCAGTCCATCATTTCACCCTCTAATGTATTATACATATTCTGGTTTATAGCACTTCCAATTATTCTCATNAAAAACTATGTATTGCGCACTTCATTATATTTTCATATCGAGGGCTTAGAGGCAAAAGATACCAATATGCAAAATTCTAATAATGGTAAATCAACTGTTATCACCATTTGCTTGAAATAACTTTACATTTGTCGCGTAGTTGCTTCAAATAATTTTCGAATGAGTCATCAAAGGTAAAACTAAATTAAGATATCATTGTATAAGGTGTATAGTGTTAGTCTATGCTCTAAAAATCCATTCTTTAAAGTTGTCTCCTTTTGGCTCTAATCCCCTGATATGACAATATTTCGCCCTTATATTTACATGGGCTTTAATAAGCTAGATTTATGTGATTGGTACTTATCACTATGGATTTTTTTGCAGATGGCTATTGAGCTATTATCCCCAATTAGAAACTTACTCAAGAATCTCCACTGACTGCTGTTCTTTTTGTTTGGGTGTGAATTTACAAACATGGGCTTGAACTTGAATGCATTAATAAGCTTAACATTGTAGTTTTACGGTGGAAATTTCCTTAGACATCCCTTTACCAATGCAGTCCATCATTTCACCCTTTAATGTATTATACATATTCTGGTTTATAGCACTTCCAATTATTCTCATCCATGCTAACCGACTGCGCTTATTTGTATTTTGTAGACATTGTCTCCGATTTCGAACCGGCTGCATATTTTCAGAAAAGGCCGGAATAGAAAGAACGCAAATGTATTTGGTAGTATAGAAATTTGTATTCTATGCCGTAGATAACTCACATGGTGATTATCAACAATGTTTGGTAAATATATAAGTAAATTAAAAAAACTACAAGTTTTATTGAGCATAATTGAGTTCGTTTCGTTTGGTTTCAGAAGATTTCCTTATTCTTTGATGCTATGATGGGTTAGTTCGGCCAGAAATTATTGAAATTAGAGCCAAGTTCAAATTCAATTAAATAAAGAAAGAATGTATAATAACCCTTTCTGCTTCCCTTAATGAAATAGAATTTTAGTTGACAATCAATATATATTAGTCATGATTTGACTTAAGCATAATTTACATTTACAACTAATTTATTTTAAGCTTCGTTAAGTATTAGCAGCAGTTACTTAAATTGAATTTTAAGGCAATGCTTTTATATATATATATACTGTATATATACATATATATATATATATATATATATATTAATCAAGATAGCTGATACTGAATTTGCCAGCCGGTAGTTGATTCCAACTCTGCCTGGTCTTTTAATATTAACATAACTGGAAAGCCTTTAGAAAAATTTGATAGAACTAGCAAGTAGATATCTATAATTCTACAATAATGGACTCCATTTTGTTGTGATTCTATACAATTTTTGCATTAGGTGTTACCATGCATTGAATGAGCTTATAATATAACCGGTAAAACTAAGTTTGGGGTATTTTTGTTACCCCAAGAACAACTAGAATATGATTTTGAGTTCAAACCAAAATAAGAAGAACCTGATATTTTGTGACTTTTCCACATTTTTAAGTACCTTTGTCTGCAAAATATGGGCGTGATCCGAACTTTCCTTAGTTAGATTCAACAAAAAAACTGCTTAAAACTCTTGCATTATGATAATTGCTAGTTTGTTATAGTAATGTCATTATTGAAAAACGTTAATGCTATGATTTCTTGGAAATATTATGAATATTCATTTAGCTTGTACTCAAGAAAACATCTATATTGTGAAATTCTAACTCTTTTTAGTTTTTGTATGCTATGATTTTTGCATATTTTAGTTGCTATGCGAAGAAGACAATCTGCGAAAAATGCTATATCAAGTTTAAGATTTCCGGAATTTGAAGTCAGGAGTTAGATAAAGTTGAAAATAACAATAAAACCTTAAATATAGATGAGATTTCTCAATTTCCTCATAAAGATTAATAAGTGTGTTGCAAAGTTTTACATGCCGAGAGAATCATTTCCAGATAGTGTTTTTAGAATTCTAAGCAATACTTTTATGAACAATTTGTCAAATCTACTAAATGTCTCAGAGCCTAAATATGATAAAGTGAAAATTGCAAAACTATCTTAAAATTTTGTTTTTTCTTATAAATGTTTATCTTTCACTATTTTAAATTTAAATTCACTTAATGACTGTCCAAACTCTCTAAATTAATGTCTAATGATAAAATTAATTTATGCTAAAACCTATTTTAATTGTGTCAACAATTCACATTTGAAGAAGAAACAGAAATATGAAATATATCCCCTGCTTTCGCTAGCTGAAGTTAAAATTCGGCTGCATGGTCTGTTGTTTAGGTAGCCTTGGCTATTTGAAAGAGGAAGTGCAATTTTGTTCAATAAGCAGATTTTGAACTTCAGTTTTCAATAAAGTAAACAACCCAGTGGGAAGAGCCATCTCAGACAAATTTTGGTGCACCAAATCATGTACAGGTTGTGAAACCATCATATTCTATAAATATATTTATGGATGAAATATTAGACGACTGCCTTAGTTAAGCAAACTTGTAAACTCGTCAAAATTTAGTTGGACTGATGCAGTTAGAGATGCATTCAATTCATTGAAAACAAGTAGATAGACCTGAGCTTGAAGCATTTATTCGATTGTATATAGCAGCTGGAGTTCATAAGGTACATAATTGCAGTTTAGATAAACGAGGTTTGCCAGTCTTTTGAGTTACCATGACGAAGAAAAAATTTATACTAATGAAGGGACATTCTAAATCAAGCTGAATGAAATGACAACAATAAATGTAGACCAATTTGTTATATATGATAAACTTTTCGTCAAACCTAAATCACTCTTATCTTTTTCACCCTAACCTGACAATCAACGAATATTTATTAAAATATATTAAAGTTGAGCTTGGGGCAGGCCGCATCACAGGCTGTTTGCCAGTTACTGCTTGAACAGTTGGACCCAAACATGACCAAACCATGCAAATTTGCATGTAATTATGTGAGCGTGTCATAACGAAATTAGGTTCACTTAATAAAATCTGAGTAATAATATGCAATTTCTTGCATACGAAATTTGCAATGTTAATACATTATTGAGAAAATAAAATAATAAATTTTGACGTTTCTTTATCATCTAGAAAAGCATCTACGATTAATCCCTGTCATGAAGGTTTTGTCTGACATTTCACTATTATATATTATGCTTTTGATCTTTTAAAGAACTTGCAAGGATTTTCAAAAATTTTATTCCCGACGTCGATTTTTCAATAGAGAAATTGAAAGTGTTTTACACCGAAACCTATTAATCTATAAAACCATCTACGATGATTTATTGCTGGCTAAGCCTTCTTTTTTAAATCATGCCTTTTCCCCTTGTAGTAAGGCATGCATACAATTTACTTTTGTTTGGTATTCAAGTTACTCTGCTCCATAAATTGCCGTTGTTACAGAATTTTGCTGCTCGCTTCACTATGAATATTGGTCCAAAAGAACATATTATTCCCATTTTACAGGATCTACATTGGCTTCCAGTTCAATATCGCATTGTCTACAAAATTTCACTTACTGCATTTTGTATGTGGCGGTTTAAAAATAAATATTATTATTATTCGTAATTCTCTAGTTCAACCTGACATTTTAGCAGCATAAACCAATTGAATAAAATTTTTAGTCTGCATGTTTTTCAGCATCATCTCCGCAAGTTATTAGAAATGCATACTAGACAATATGTTTCTAGGAAATTGAAAGTGTCTATTTCAAACAAGTCTTACACCAAAAAATATTAATCTATAAAACTATCTACAATGATTTATTCCTGACAAAGCCTTTTTGTTTAAATCCCGCTATTTCACTTTGTTGTAA
>CABFPE010000129.1:874531-904493 GCA_900660155.1 Hofstenia miamia | reverse complement strand
TTCCTTATTCATATGTTAGATTCAACAAAAAAATAACTGCTTAAAACTCTTGCATTATGATAATTGCTAGTTTGTTATAGTAATGTCATTATTGAAAAACGTTAATGCTATGATTTCTTGGAAATATTATGAATATTCATTTAACTTGTACTCAAGAAAACATCTATATTGTGAAATTCTCACTCTTTTTAGTTTTTGTATGCTATGATTTTTGCATATTTTAGTTGCTATGAGAAGAAGACAATCTGCGAAAAAAGCTATATCAAGTTTAAGACACCAGGAATTTGAAGTCAGGAGTTAGATAAAATTGAAAAAAGCAATAAAACCTTAAATATAGATGAGATTTCTCAATTTCCTCATAAAGATTAATAAGTGTGTTGCAAAGTTTTACATGCCGAGAGAATCATTTCCAGATAGTGTTTTAAGAATTCTAAGCAATATTTTTATGAACAATTGGTCAAATTTACTAAATGTCTCAGAGCCTAAATATGATAAAGTGAAAATTGCAAAACTATCTTAAAATTTTGTTTTTTCTTATAAATGTTTATCTTTCACTATTTTAAATTTAAATTCACTTAATGACTGTCCAAACTCTCTAAATTAATGTCTAATGATAAAATTAATTTATGCTAAAACCTATTTTAATTGTGTCAACAATTCACATTTGAAGAAGAAACAGAAATATGAAATATATCCCCTGCTTTCGCTAGCTGAAGTTAAAATTCGGCTGCATGGTCTGTTGTTTAGGTAGCCTTGGCTATTTGAAAGAGGAAGTGCAATTTTGTTCAATAAGCAGATTTTGAACTTCAGTTTTCAATAAAGTAAACAACCCAGTGGGAAGAGCCATCTCAGACAAATTTTGGTGCACCAAATCATGTACAGGTTGTGAAACCATCATATTCTATAAATATATTTATGGATGAAATATTTGCCTTAGTTAAGCAAACTTGTAAACTCGTCAAAATTTAGTTGGACTGATGCAGTTAGAGATGCATTCAATTCATTGAAAACAAGTAGATAGACCTGAGCTTGAAGCATTTATTCGATTGTATATAGCAGCTGGAGTTCATAAAGTACTTAATTGTATTTTAGATGTTTGAGGTTTGCCAGTCTTTTGAGTTACCATGACGAAGAAAAAATTTATACTAAAGAAGGGACATTCTAAATCAAGCTGAATGAAATGACAACAATAAATGTAGACCAATTTGTTATATATGATAAACTTTTCGTCAAACCTAAATCACTCTTAGCTTTTTCATCCTAACCTGACAATCAACGACTAATTATTACAATATATTAAAGTTGAGCTTGGGGCAGGCCGGATCACAGGCTGTTTGCCAGTTACTGCTTGAACAGTTGGACCCAAACATGACCAAACCATGCAAATTTGCATGTAATTATGTGAGCGTGTCATAACAAGAAATTAGGTTCACTTAATAATCTGAGTAATATTATATGCAATTTCTTGCATACGAAATTTGCAATGTAAATACATTATTGAGAAAATGAAATAATAAATTATGGCGTTTCTTTATCATCTAGAAAAGCATCTACGATCAATCCCTGTCAGGAAGGTTTTGTCTGACATTTCACTATTGCATATTATGTTGTTGATCTCTTAAAGAAATTGTAAGGATTTTTAAAAATTTTATTCCCGACGTCGATTTTTCAATAGAAAAATTTAAAGTGTCTATTTCAAACACATTTTACACCAAAACCTATCAATCTATAAAACCATCCACGATGATTTATTGCTGACTAAGCCTTCTTGTCTAAATCACGTTATTTCACTTTGTTGTAAATCATGTAATGAACTTGCAAATTGAATTATTGCACAACGCTTATTTTGAAGCAAATCAATTTAGTTTTCCTCCGCTAAGTGGTGTGCAATTAAAATGGTTCAAATTTCTTGATATGACAAATGTATAAATTAAGTTAATTAAAGTAAATATGATGGGATTTTAAATGGCGGGTCGAATTCAGCTTAAATTTAATTTGCTGGACCAAATGCATTCAAAACATTGTTTGTGGTAACCGGGTCGAGTTTGAAAGTGGGAGCCATGGTGAGGAAGAGGTTATAAATTTAAGCTGCCTCTAATTCTTCGATCAAAAGTTTTAATTGTAAAAATGCCCTCCAAATTAAAGTTAGAATTTTATGCAAAGCATCTAAAATTATATTATATTTAAAATCTAAAGAAGGAATTTACAAATTTTCATATGTGAAAATAGATAGGTCAAAATGCCCTATAAGCCTCTTTTGTTTGTTTCATTCAACAAAAGCACTGGCAGGTTCGTATACTTTTAAATATGTTGAAAATCTCATTGAATTTGCTGTTTGTAGAAATTTTAATTCCATTCAATAATTTTCGCATTTGAAACATCAAATGTAAAAATATTTTTAATTGTGCTCGCTTTTCTTGTGCTAAATTGGGGTAACTTTGCTACCCCATACTTCGTGTAACCGAAATATATTTAACATTGTTTAACCGTTAAATGGTTAATTAACGAGTGTCATATGTTAAAAGTGTGAATAAAATCATTTTACCGATGTATGATGATCACATTTATTCCTTATTTCGTTCCTAAAATACAACATATGGTTTGTTTAAAGTTTATTCATTTATTAAATATTTAATACAGCCCATTGAAATCCCCGTGCATAGCACGGCTATTTCCTAATTAACTCAAAAAAATATACATCAAACTACTGAATCTACATCTTCATTGATTAACTAGCAATCACACTGATATAAATATGGCGACTCCTTGATTTACTAAACATGATGTTTCTAAAACAGTCACGTGCTAAAATTCTTTCTGCATTGGAGAATGTTTTTCTACATTTACCACGAGCGGTAAGCAGTTGGCAATGAAAGTGCTTGCATTTTCCAGACTAGCAAGTTGGCTGTGAATGTTATGTGTATTAACATTATTGTTCGCTTCAGTAAACACACAAATCCTACAGCAATTGATGAATGCTCTATTTTAAATTTATGCCAACACATGGTGAAATGCAAAATTAAAAATATTTTTGTTAGTTTAGAAAATTACACCAATCAAAATGAATTATTTTAAGCAATGCATAAGTGAAGCAACAGTTAGGCATGTGGTTACTCTAAATCGCCTGGCGTCCTTTTTAAAAGAAAAAGCGTTTTTCTACATTTAAAAATAATTTTCTAAATCCTTTTACTGAATTTGATATCTTGAGAGCTGGGCATGTCTATTGGGGAACATGCTTTACTGCAATGTTGGAAATGTCTATGAAAACGTATTACACTGGAGGAAGTTTTTAAAAAGATTAACAATTTTTCTTTGAAAATGTCGAATTTTTGAAAAATATATAAATTCTCTCATCCATGCCTGATGCTCATGTTATTAATAAGTGTTTGAGCCTATGGCACCAACAAGGAATTTTGAATCGATATGTGCAAAGATATCCCAAATCCATTGAAGCGTACTTTGCGCAAAGTCAATATTTCCGTTGGTTCAGACAGAGCATATCGTTAATAGTTTTGAGCTATAAGCGTTTAAAAATTTTTATAGGATTTTGAAAGGTTTTTAAAAATCCCCAGACTATTTAAGATTAGATAATATGTTTAATAACATGTTTGTTATTATACAAGCATTTCTCAAGACTTTTCGGTCATGTTAAACTATAAGGTTACAAAAAATAGCAAGGCTATTGTGTCCACAATGATGTTGATGCAATGTTCGCTTGTATATTAGAAGGCCGTGTATGTGGTAATTTTTGTTTAATACATTTTTGAAAGATGTTTCGAACTTTCATTTTTCAATGACCAATTATGTTATTAAAAACCTGCAAGTAAAACTATTTCAGTACAACTCACTGTAATGAGGAAGTATACTTCAGTGCCTCCCAGTGTTAATGAGGTAATTGCGACAAATTATTTGAAAACCCAAGCAAAAGTTTTATTTATAAAATGTTATGCATAATTGAATCATCATTAATATGTATATTAAGAATTATTTATTAGCTTGAATTTACAACTGAGCTATTATAATTGAAGGTTAGGCCCAATGCGGATGACAATAAATGCTATAGATTTTATATTTGTGTTTATATAGCTTAATGTTAAATTTGGGCGCCATCTAGCTGAAAAAAGGTTCATTGTCTCAATTACTCCATGTGTACTCTGTAGTTCAAATACTAAACTTGCATAAATTGTGGAGATTTGAAGGCATTTTTAACACACAAAGTTCAGAAAATAAATTCGGAATTGCAATTTTGTTTAATATTCTTTAGCAATAAAAAGTAATAAGAACCAAAATAGTATTTCTCAAATGAATTTACAAATAGATTGTGAATATACTTCTAGCGAATATAAAAAGTTCATCTTAATCAGAATCCCACTCGGAATCATTATCATCACTTACCACGTCTACAGCATTTCTAATTGTAGACAATGAATTAGCAAGTTCCCCAAACAATCCAAATGATTCAGACGAAGGTGATGGGGTTTGGACTGCTGGCCTATCTGCAACTTTTTTTAATTTTATACCAGGGTTGCGAATTTGTTCAAGCATATCGGCTCTAGAATTTTCGGGCTGCGGTGCTGGAGTTGAAAGGGTAGCTCTCGACAAAAGTTCAGGAGTAATTCCAGATGTCTGAGTTCTTTCTGCTGAGTTTACATTTAAGTTAGCAGCTGCACCTGGTGGTGGAGGAGGTGGGGGTGGGGGAGGTGCAGATATTGAAGGTGGAATTGGTGGGGGAGGAGCCTGTTGCTTTGGTGGAGCGGGAGGCATTGTAGTTGGTGGAGGTGGTGGGGGCACAGATGGGGCGGGATGCACATGATGAGACGGAGTTGGTGGCGGAGCAGATGGGATGTTAGGTTTATTCATTTTCTTATTCTCTTTTGAATGTGGTGCCTCAGCTACTTGGGCTTGCATGCGTTCCATTTCTTTGTATAATATATCAATTCCGCCAACATCCTTGGCAAACCCTTCAATTTGTTCTTGAGTTACATCACGACCCTTAAAAATATCTAGCGTTTTAACATATTGATAAACTTTTTCAACTTGTTCAATATTTTTTACTCCACCAACGTGCTGAAAATTTGCAGGTGTCCCAATATCGCCTTTGCTTATTTTGGGTTTTTTGTTTTTCTTGTTATCTTTTTTTTTCTTTTTTAAATTGACAGTAGGCCTAACAGTGATAGTAGGAATATTATTAGGTTGTATAGCAATAGGTTGCTTTTTAGTTGCTTGCTTCAAGATTCTTTCAGCATGCACTTCCTTAAATTTCATTGCTTCTTTACTATCAAAGAAATTAAGTCCTAGCACAGATTGCATTATTGCAGAATTATACATAAGAAAAAATTGTTTTGGAGACTTGAATTGGAATCCATCATACATTTCCTCGTCAAAAAGTATCGTATCTTCTTCTAGGCTGTATAGTCTAAGATAATATGATTTAAAGTTGGCATCTCTAACATAACAGAGAATGCCAAAACCAAGTTTTTTCCATTGAGGTAACGCATCAACCTGTCCCTTTAGTAGTTGAACAATCCCAGTTGCCATTGTTATGCAATTCTCACCAAGCAATGAAAACAAATACTCATTCTCCTCAGCACTTAAGTGTGTGCTTGGAATATTGATTTTTTTCCCTGCCATGCCTAAACAAGTGTCAGTTAGCCTTAAGCAACTTTTAAATGTCAAAGCAAATATCGCTAATATAAAAACCAAAAGATTGATTCGACGTGTTCTATTTTAAAAAATTATTTTACACAAGCATAAATATCAATTTTTTTCGGCAACTTCATGCTTAATATTGATGATTGCAAGGTTGTTCAGACGATCTTGAGCCATTGTACTGGACCAAAAAGTCTTATTAAGATTCATTCTACTAAAGCTCTGTTGAGCATTAGCATTACTACATGGAAGAATAATAATATTTCTATCAAAATCTGAAAATTTTGGCATGCATGATAAAATATTACTTAGATAAAGAAATGAGTGAATAGATTTAATTGTTGTAAGATTATTACTTGAAAATTCGGACTTATGTGACTTGTAAATTTCCCATTCCCGAATTTGCACGACATGGTTCCGCCGTTCAGGAGGTTCCGCCGTTCAAAACTCCAGAGAAAGATGAATGGACACAAGTTTCACCGCCTAAAAAAACCGTTGCAACATCACCCATCATCACAAATTCATCCGCTTCCTCACAAACACAGGACGTACGAAAACGACGCGCCAAACGACTGCGAACAGATGCAGGTATGCTTATTTTAGGAACCTCAATGTATCGATACCTACAAGCACCCGCCCTACTAAAGAAAGACACAGTTGCAGTACATTCATATCCGGGAGCAACTATAGAAGAGATGACTGAAACAATTAAAGAATACACGCCGTCGGACAACATTAAAAAAATACTTGTCACCGTTGGCAGAAATGATGTAATGCAACAGAAAACTGAATACACGATTTTATTTAAAAATTTAATTAACGCCTTAAAACATATTTTTAGGTCCGCTGTAATTTTTGTAGGAGAAGTCGCACCGTTTCCAGATGATAGCACGTTGAATAAAAAGATTCAAGAACTTAATTTTCTTATCCACCAAAATGCGAAAATTCTAGGGTATACCGTTTTTCACAACTTTCAATCTTTTTATTTAGGAAATAACATCAACCGTAAATTATTTGCACAGGATGGTATCCATTTCTCAAGAAGAGGATACTCAACACTAGCGCGTAAGATCAAAGAATTCTTTGATGAAATACCGCCCCGTACTCAACGCTATTTCAGCACTGCACCACCACGTTTCAACCGCCATGCCGCTACCTTCACGTCGCCCACGTTTAAACACACGCAGCGCCAATCATTTCTTCCGCCTCATCAGTTTAATTGGCCTAATCAACGCGCACCACAGCATTTTCATAAAACCTACGCTTCCGCCCTGTCATCTCCGCCGCCAAATTTCTTCACACTAGCAGAAATTCACAAGCTAAGATCTTTCCTAACTTTTAACAATGTCTTGTAAATATTTATATTTTGTGCATTTACTAACGACGCTCAGGCTATGGAAATTTCATCATCTAAATGCTAAAAATTATTTTCATTCAAAATTGTTAATCCTTCTTTTGTTATTTAACTTATTTTATTGTCATAAAAAATATGAAACTACCCATGTTTTGAATATAAAAAGAAGAAAAGTATGCTATTATAAATTAATTCATTATTCTCCTATTAACAACAAAAACATCTTCATCGTGTTTATCAGCTTTAAAAAATTACTAAGTATCTCAATATTTTTTTCCTTATTATTAATTCTTCATGGCATTGAAAAGAACCCTGGTCCGATTTTAGATTACGATACTTATTTCGATAGATTGAATGCAAAAAATAACACTATTAACTATGTGCATATAAATTTTCAAAACCTGTCAAAGAAAAATTTTGAATTTAAGCAATTTATGTCTAATTTTAAAAATGATGTTATTCTAGGAATCTCGGAAACCTGGTTGTCGAACAAAGACTTTGATAATTGTTGGTCATTCAATAAATCATTTTGTTTGTTTAGAAAAGATAGGCAAACTAATAATCTATTAGGAAAATCCAGTGGTGGAGGTGTCTCATTATTAATACCAAAAATTTTCAAACCTAAATTACGCGAAGATATAAAGTATAGCGACGTATCTAAATTTGAAAGCTTATGGGTAGAAATATCAAATCCCTTAGGAAATGCTACATATAAAAAACAACTGATAAATGTTTCTTATTCTCCGCACAAAAAATACTCGAATTATTTCATTGAGCAATTGGAAAATGAATTGGTTTTAGCTGTTTCTGAAAATAAAGACATTATTTTAATGGGAGACTACAACATTAATTATTTGGACCAAAAAGAACGAGATAAAATTGACAATTTACTAAATATGTTTAATCTGAATATTGTTAATAAAATTACGCCGTCAAGGGTCACTGCAACGAGTAGCACGCTTATTGATTACTTCATAATGTCAGATAATGATTTTTCAAAACTTACATATTTTACAGCTGAATGTCCGTTCTCCGATCATTGCATTACTTCCATTAGCTTTATAACAACGAAACCAGTAAATTCAATAGTTAGGAAATGGACCACAATTCGGGAAAAAAATAATCATAATGTTGAAAAACTAAAATTATCGCTGACTTCTGAACATTGGCATGAAGTGTATTATGCACAAGATACTAATTCTATGATGGAAAATTTCATTTCAATCTTTGAAAAACACCTTAATATTTTCTGTCCAGAAAAGAAGATCTTAATTAACAAAAATTTTAAAAATTGTGCCTCTAAATATAATAAATCTAAACCTTGGTTAACTGATTTATCCAAAAAATTGATTATTGAAAAGAAAAATGCTTTTAAAAATTTCTTATTGACAAAATCTAGCGAAAATTTCTTAGCTTATAAAAAAGCAAGAAATTTATCAAATATTGAAAATCGTAAATCTTTTAATAAATATATTAAAAATGAATTCAAAATTTTACCAAACCAAAAGTCTAAATGGAAACTCATTCATGAGATTGCTAACACTGCAAAATCTAAATCTACAATCATTGAGGAGATTAGAGACTCGGATGGGAACTCATTTACAAATGATTTTGACATTACTAATGTACTAAACGAAACATTTGTTAACTTGGGAAAATTTAAAGGACCCTATATCAAATATCAATCACCAAATATTAATAATAAAATACCCGAATTCATTTTTCGTTTTTCTACTACATACGAAATGATTAAAGCAATTAATAAACTAAAACCCAATAAATCTAGTGGTCCATCTAAAATTCCTTCCTGGATATTAAAAGTAACTGCCTCTATAATTGCTGAGCCTTTAAATTTCATCTTCAATGAATCCTTAAAACAGAACAATTTTCCAAATCGTTTGAAACAAGCATATATTACTCCGGTTTTCAAAAAGAAAGATGCAACTTTAGCTATTAATTATAGGCCGATCTCAATTACTTCGCCAATAAGTAAAATTTTCGAACGTCTCTTACATAATCAAATTAGTGACCACCTTTCAAAACACCAATTAATGTCAAAAACACAATTTGGTTTCCGCAAGAATTTTTCAACTGATGATGCTCTTTTGTATGCTACCGAAAATTGGCGATCATCTCTTGACTCTGACAAATTTGTTGCAGTGGCCTGCCTTGATCTTTCAAAAGCTTTTGACTCTATTAATCACGATATCTTATATAAGAAATTAGAAAAGCTAAGATTTTCTGAAAGTAGCGTTAAATTAATATCAAGTTATCTAACTAATAGAATTCAGTGCGTCAAATTAAATAATACTTTCTCTAATTGGCTATCTATAAAAAACGGAGTACCGCAAGGTACCATTCTTGGACCGCTACTTTTTAACATATATGTAAACGACATGCAGCAACATACGAATTGTCAATTGATTCAATACGCCGATGATACATGCATTTTTAGTGGAAATACATCCTTAAATCAAGCAATAAATGATGTAGAACAAAATTGTGAAAAATTGAGTAAATATTTCAACATGCACAAATTAAACAACAACAGTGAAAAAACTGAATTTTGCATCTTGAATCCTCAGGGGAAAAGTGTATTCCTACCCAATTCTTCACTTACTTTTAATAACGCCTCAATCTCCCCTAAAGAATCCTTCAAATATCTTGGTATAACTATTGACTCAAAATTAACATACAAGCAGCAAGTAAAAGAAATTTTAAAACGCATGGCAATGAGTATTAAAACATTATCACACGTAGCTGAACATTTACCCTCTGCCATTATGATTCAATTATTTCATGCTCTAGTAATGAGTCATCTTAATTATGCAAATACACTTTTTTCAAGCTTAAATGAATCATTAGTAAAAAAACTTACAATACAATTAAAATGGGCATTGAATGTTTGTCAGAAAAACTGCTCCAAAACAAGAAATTACATTTTGTCATCTTTGCTGTTTCCAAATCAACTCTTTATTTTTAATATTTTGATAAAGTTTTTTAAAATAACAAATCAATTACCTCCTTATAATTCAATATCATTTCCAAACTTTTTTCATAAGCGCAATATAAGAACTAATCATTATACTAGCATTAAATTTCGTAAAAAAATCAAGCAACAGTCTTTTATTAATGTTGCAATTCGCAATTGGAATCGATTACCAAGTGAAATTAAAATGATTAAGAGTGCAATTACGTTTAAAAGAAAATTAAAAGCATTTATGTTGAAGGAAAAATTCATTTTGGGTAAATCATGGTTAGGATTCAAATTTTACAATAAAGATTATACAATAACACGCAATTAATTTCCATAGCCTGAACAGAACAGATTTTGTAGTTCTATTTTTTTTTTGTAAATATAGTTATTTGTTATCATTCTTGACGCTATTCAGATAATAACCAGTTTTGTAATTGAAAATATTATCTGAATAAAGAATATCTTATCTTATCTTATCTTATCTTATGTCAATATCCTCCTTATAATAATTGCAAAGTAAAGCAAACTTTTCATTATTAAAATTAATGAAACAGTTTTCGATATTTCCGAAGATGCAAAGTCGCTTACATCGAAAACATCCTGGTCACAGCTGTCCATTTCAATTCATAAAACTGAAAATGCAGTTAATTTAAGTGCAATTGTACACAGGAGTAATTGATTATTTTTTTGTTCCGTGCGAATTTTTCTAAACTCTAGTGATATTTATGTAATGCAATAAACTATTTTATCAATATTCCTAATCCCTAGAACGCATAAATTGCTTTAGAAATTTTATAAAATTATTAACTCAGTTCAAATTAAATGTGAAATGTCTTAGGTATACATGAACTAAATATAATCACCTAGTCGTAATCACCCATATTATTAAGGCTGACTAAGAAACTAAGTTTCTCATTGGCCTTGACCGTCAGCATTAGCAAGCTAATACCCATGTTTCATTGTTTTTTTCTAGCATTGATGAGCCTCATTTTGCAAAAGCAAGCTGTGTGTTGTGCACATGACACATACACAGTATGAGTTTGTCTAGTTTACTGTACTAACTGCTTTTACTTCTACCGTTAAATAGCCTGAAATTAGGTCCAGTCCCAACTAAATTGAACTGCCGGTAGCAAAACAAAAATGTTATAATGATATTGATGTATTAAATTCATAAACGCTTTTAATGGTTAGTTGTACGCCACCTTACAGTTGAATTTGAAAGAGGATATCCGATTTCATTAATTAAATACCTGACGCAGGTTTGAGAGAAACGTGTCAATTCATTTTCAATGATTGTAAATTTGAGAGAAAATCTAATATTAAATATTATTATAAAGAATTTTACACGCGTGACCCAGGTTTGATAGAAGCACGTCACCTCAGTTTACTATGATAGATTCCATGTATTCCGGGGTGTACATTAATGTATTTAAATATATTTATTTTTTTGAAAAAATAAATATATTGCATTTCAAAGCTTGAGAATATATTTTAAATTATTGTAAGGAAAATAAATTTAATTCAATATTTTCCAAAGAATATTGACATTCCAATAGAACTTGTTATATAATACAAAAACAGAACTCCTTCGAAATTTTTAGGCACCATTTTTTGTTCTGGTAAAACTAAAAATTATTTTTATAATTGTAATACCAAACATTATACATATGTCCGAAAAAATCCATTGTGACAGAAAAAAAATATTTTAGATTTTAGATTTTTCATAATAAATAACTTTATTACATTTATTGCCAATATATTTAAATTAAATATATTTATATACACCCCTGCATGCACTTAGATCAAAAACAGGATTGTTTATTATAATGCATTAAGCTAACAAGTGCAGAGCTGTCACTATAATAATTATTTTCAAAAGATATTTAAATAATATAAGTTTTGGTTTCTAAGTGTATTGCAATTATACAGGGTGGCCGCAAAGTCACGCACCAATATTTTTTTGTTAATATAATTTTTATTTTTTATTTCAGATCACCCATGCCATTGACTACAGCGCAGCGCGTAGAAATAATTTTATTATCTGGGCGTGATGGTGCAACCAACAGAAGTATTGCTGAGCAATTCAACAGAAACCATCCTTATAAAAATGTGTCACACACTTCTGTCGGTCGCTCAATCAACAAATTCAGAGAAACTGGCAGCGTCGTTGACAAAAAGCGAAATGGGCGTGCAGGTTTATCTGTGGAGACACGTGCACAAGTGTTGCAAAAAAATTGCAACCAGTGCGAAGGGCAGCAGGTGAAATTGGTATTCTTTGTTCAACGATGCAGAAAAGTTTCATTCTTATAAACTTCAAATTCTACACAAATTGTACAAAGATGATAGTGATAGACATTTAGCATTTGTAAAGAACTTTGAATTTGAATAAATGTTACTACTATAACTTTTTTCATTAATATTGGTTCGCGACTTTGTGGCCACCCTGTATATAGTTTGCGGGTTGAATTTGCTCTTCATTATCCAATATTTTAGTGTCTGTTTGGACTAGACTTGCATGAATTTTCAAATTATAACTTTTTTGCAACTGAAGATGAAAATAATAAAAAACATGGGAGAATGACCATTTGTGTTTGCTCTAATTGGTTGTGAGGTGTCACATCAGCTACGCCACTGATATATATATATATATATATATATATATATACCTATAAAAGGCGCATTGCGCATATAATTAGAGGGATTTTTTCAATAATTTTTTAAGAAATATTTTAAGATTAATTATTTATGATTTACAGACAAAATTAATATAATATTTAACTTTGTACGTATTTACATCATTATTTGTTAAGCATTTTTGCAGAATGAAATTCACCAATAAATACATCAAATTTCCAAACAAGGTAAATGAAATTGTTTAGAAATTTTGAAAAAGCGGTTTATGCCTTAAAATAACACCAGGCAGCTTAAGTTTAATATTGATCTTATTAATTATGTCAAAGAGTGTTCTTTGTAACGAGTAATATGTTCTATTGTTTATCAACCAGTTAATAACATTAGTGATTGTGTGAACCATACAAAAAATTTAAATTTTTCTCATCATTTAAATCTGTATCTACTATCAATTGTTGAATGCTGAAAACTAAGATAAGTAATATTACAGTACGGAGATCAAAATCACTCTTAAGCATGAGCCTTGTACTAAACAGTTTTTATTTTCTAGCATTGAAATGTTGACGTGGTTTATTAAACATCTTGCTTTATGCGGTTTTGTCCATTCAATTCTGATTTCTTTTATTCCTTACTTACGGTCATCTTTTGTTCTCTTCTCAGTTTTGCTTTCATATTCATGATGTGATCTGTTTTTCACTATAACTTCAAAAGTACTTCCCTAAACATTTTAATATTGACTAATTACTGGTTATATGCACTTGGCGTTGATCAATATGGGTGGCTGAAGTCTTCTCTAGTTTCGCATTTCCCCATGTTCTTCTTCTTTATCTACACTAGCTATAGGTCTATCTCCTGAACTTAGGTCTACGAATAGGTTCCTTAGTTTTTTAATAAGGTAACTTTATTTTTTTCAACTATTAAAACGATCCTGTATGCCCTTTATTTATGCTTTAAAATTGCAATCATGAAGTTTCAGATTTTCACCGGGCAAATGAAAAAGCTTAAGTTTTCGTAATATCTTCGCATATGCTAGGTTGGGTTAAAATACTTTCATAAACATGTCAACACACAGTCATTATGTGCATTAATGCAAATTTCATGCTCTGTTATTCATTGATTTCTGCTTCCAATCAGAACATCCTACGACAGGTCTGCTATCTGTATCAACTTTCGACTGTTGTGTGAGCAGTATAGTTCTTAACAATGTTTCCTTTGAATGAAAAGAAAGGAAGTTCTAAGGAGTTTTAGAACTTTCTTAGATTAAAGAATGGGAAGGCTTAACTAATTTGTTTGATAATGATGGAAATTCCACTGGCAAATCCATCCCGCAGACGAATTGTTGTGAACAGTAGATAATGTTGCCTCGACGTGTCTAACAAACCATTTGTTTGACATAACTGTGAATTTGTAGTCTTGTATGAGTGATAAAGCAATAGAAGAAGCAAACACATTGTAGCTTCAGAAATAAATTTTCTATTTTTCATTTTACTATCATTAATACACCAATGGAGTATTCATTGTTTTTAGTATTTGACATTAATATTCAATATACTGAAATATATTAAATTTAACATATATTTTAGCTTAATTTTTTAAAAAACTTGAAAAAAAGTGCCAAGCATTTTATATGAAGTAGATTTAAAATCCATGCAGCATAGCGCAAACAAAAGGGGTGTTATTCTTTTTCAAAAAGATGTATAGTGTCATAAATAGTTTACAATACTACAGAAAAATTTCATTTGCAACTAAATTGGAGAAATGTTGACATATGACTTGCGTTAAACAAAAGAAGTAACATTTTGAAGATACGCATCATAAACACAAATAACGAGGTGAAATGACAATATTGATCAGAACCATCATGGATCTTAAGACAACATTTACCATATCGTTTCTTACAACAATGTTTAAATTGTTATATGTCTACTGCATCACACTACATTAGTTGATTAAAAGCATACCTTTCGGATGTTGTTAAGTGAAGTTAGCTACCTCTATGTTAGCATGCGTTTTGCCACTTTGCCAAAATACTAGCGTTGATTTAGACTTAACCTGCATGACGTCGACAGCAATGTAAAAACATTTTGCTATAATTTAAGCTGCTTTGATCAAAATTATTCGTCATTCTAAGTAAATATTAATTGGGAGAACATCATTTATTGAAGTTATCTGAAGTCTTAAAATATATTTAAAAAAGTTCTAAATAAGAGAAATTCAACTAACCCTTTTAAAAATATTTTAATATACATGCTGTATTTGCATAACCTTTACCAATATTGCAATGCTGCAGCCTGTTGCTGTTCAATACTATTTTCTCCCATCAAGAAGTTTTTGTTATGTTTGTCAAATATATCTCAAAATATTTTTATTAAAATGCAATGATCGTTTTTGAAAATTCCAACGCGGTTGTAGACCAAAACATGGACTTCTGCGATATAATACATATATCGCAGAAATCCATGGCCATGCTATAGCTCTTTTCAATACAAAGTCTAATCTCATGCTACATTTGTGTTGTTTTGAATTGATTTAAGCTATGGTTTAACTCTGCTAACTTCTAGGGCTGGTTCCAATCTCATTGAGTCAGATTATATTTGAACATGAAATTTTTAGGGCCAATGACATAGGAAGAAATTAGGTTCATTTAATAATCTGAGAAATATTATCTTCAATTTGACGCATATAAAATTAGGCAATGTAAATACATTATTGAGAAAATGAAATAATAAATTATGGCGTTTCTTTATCATCTAGAAAAGCATCTACGATCAATCCCTGTCAGGAAGGTTTTGTCTGACATTTCACTATTGCATATTATGTTGTTGATCTCTTAAAGAAATTGTAAGGATTTTTAAAAATTTTATTCCCGACGTCGATTTTTCAATAGAATAATTGAAAGTGTCGATTTCAATTTCAAACACGTTTACACCAAAAATATTAATCTATAAATCTATCAACGATGATTTATTGCTGACTAAGCCTTCTTGTTTAAATTGCGCTATTTCACTTTGTTGTAATGCATGTAATGAACTTGGAAATTTAATTATCGCACAACACTTATTTTGAAGCAAATCAATCTAGTTTTCTTCCGCATAGTGGTGTGCAATTAAAATGAATCAAATTTCTTGAGGTGAACCATGTGATTTCACATCATAACGTCCACAATTGACGAAAATGACAAATATTTTGAAATCCGTAGTCCCAGTCTCTTCATTTATGCCTCCAGTCTCATGTTAATTGCAGACCTATTAAAATATTTAGTCATAGATATTTCTCATATTCCAAAACCCATAACTAGGTCTTTTCTATGTAATTTTGATTTTGAGCTTATTAAGAATGAAATTATGATTATATTTATGGGGATCTATTTCCTCAAATGTTAACAAAAGACTTTAAAATACTTCAATGAGTTTTGTTCCAAGTGCAAAACATTGAAACAATAATTCGTCTAGGGAAAGATACAATTGAGTTCGTTTTTCCAACATGAGACCAAATGCAAGGATATTGCTTTCCCTTTCTTAAGGAATACCGGCTATTTTAACTGAGATTATGTAATCCTCCTTAAATGTTGATTGCATTCTAAAGTTTTCAGTTATTTTCTGAGTTTATGATTTGATACATTCATCCGCGATTTTTTATTTTCTTGTAAAAAATTTATTTAAGATAAGATAAGATTATTTTAAGATAACAGTTTTTCATTCCTGTATCCTTGCATGCAGTAATGTGCAACTAAAGGAGAAATAAAAAGCCTACAGTGAGTTAACAATAACATACACATGTACAAATTGAAAAAAAAGAAAAAACTATAAACNTTTTATTCCCGACGTCGATTTTTCAATAGAATAATTGAAAGTGTCGATTTCAATTTCAAACACGTTTACACCAAAAATATTAATCTATAAATCTATCAACGATGATTTATTGCTGACTAAGCCTTCTTGTTTAAATTGCGCTATTTCACTTTGTTGTAATGCATGTAATGAACTTGGAAATTTAATTATCGCACAACACTTTTTTTGAAGCAAATCAATCTAGTTTTCTTCCGCATAGTGGTGTGCAATTAAAATGAATCAAATTTCTTGAGGTGAACCATGTGATTTCACATCACAACGTCCACAATTGACGAAAATGACAAATATTTTGAAATCCGTAGTCCCAGTCTCTTCATTTATGCCTCCAGTCTCATGTTAATTGCAGACCTATTAAAATATTTAGTCATAGATATTTCTCATATTCCAAAACCCATAACTAGGTCTTTTCTATGTAATTTTGATTTTGAGCTTATTAAGAATGAAATTATGATTATATTTATGGGGATCTATTTCCTCAAATGTTAACAAAAGACTTTAAAATACTTCAATGAGTTTTGTTCCAAGTGCAAAACATTGAAACAATAATTCGTCTAGGGAAAGATACAATTGAGTTCGTTTTTCCAACATGAGACCAAATGCAAGGATATTGCTTTCCCTTTCTTAAGGAATACCGGCTATTTTAACTGAGATTATGTAATCCTCCTTAAATGTTGATTGCATTCTAAAGTTTTCAGTTATTTTCTGAGTTTATGATTTGATACATTCATCCGCGATTTTTTATTTTCTTGTGAAAAATTTATTTAAGATAAGATAAGATTATTTTAAGATAACAGTTTTTCATTCCTGTATCCTTGCATGCAGTAATGTGCAACTAAAGGAGAAATAAAAAGCCTACAGTGAGTTAACAATAACATACACATGTACAAATTGAAAAAAAAGAAAAAACTATAAACCATAAACAACTTCATTTAGTTCACGAATAAAAAGATCTAGCTACGTCTATTTTGGCGAACTGCGTTAAAACGAATTCTTTACGTTCACGATGTGCACATTCATTACAGAACAGAACTATATTATTTCTAACTAAAAACAAAAAGTTAAGTATTAATGAATCGAAGCCCAGTGCACTCACAACTCCAGGGAATGTGACTAGAACTACCAAATCAATGGAATATTTTTTCATCTTTAATAAGACTATAGACATAAATTTAAATTTTGAGAGAATTTCAACTTCAAACTGCCTAGTTTCTCACCATTAAACCTCTTATAATTGCGCCACAAATTTGCCAATTCTAATTGATTTTGTCTTGAATGTTGTGCTGTTCAAACGAGGAATCCCTTTTCATGGGACAAAAGTTAAATTCTTGGGTGTGGAAGTCAATTGCTGTCATTATTCATTTTTATATACCAAGTGATGCAGAAAGAAGGCAAAACATTATCCTTTTTGACAGATAACATTGTATAACGTGTATAGTGTTAGTTTATACATAGGTAACTAACTCAAAAACCCATTTTTTCAAGTTGCCATCTTTGATCTGTCAGTATTCATTTTTATATACTGAGTGATGCAGAAAAATGCCAAAATTATCCGTTTTGACTAATTGTGAAACGCCAGCCTTATGCAGTGGATACGGTATATATATATATATATATATATATATATATATANGAACTTGGAAATTTAATTATCGCACAACACTTTTTTTGAAGCAAATCAATCTAGTTTTCTTCCGCATAGTGGTGTGCAATTAAAATGAATCAAATTTCTTGAGGTGAACCATGTGATTTCACATCACTGGGTTTTACGCATCTGATTGTAGTTGAGTTAAATTAATTTAACAAAATGTTTTCAGAAATACGGAACTTCAAGATATATCTTTCTGCTGATATAAATCTACAACCTATATTTTTGTAGATCAATTCAATAAAATAAAAATTTAGATAATTTTTTGTGTATTATGGATCACCTCATTCATTTTTTACAAAGTGGAAGAAAGCAAAATACTTACATTAGACGAAATATTTGTTGCTGAAAAATCTTTATCCCAACAGATGGCGCTCAAAAATGCTTATTATAGCCTATCTTAATACATTAGGAAATATTATTTTGTGCAATTTCTTCTAAAGTATGCAACATTTTCAAAAATAATAGTGACAATATGAATGCTAATGTCCTTAAGATTCCACAGAACTATTAAAGTACTCATTTACTTTGTTAGTTTTTTGTACAATTCATGGCAGCTTTTTGTCAAAAATCAACGATTTTTGCGGTAAATTTGAATTTTATGTGCTGTGAGAGCACATAACTCTCGGAATTTGATTGGCTGCTACATGAAAAATCAATTTCACGTTATTCGGTTGTAATCCCTTTACTCATTTTCTGTACAATTGCTATTCAACTGAGAGCGACTGTTTCCTGAATTGTACAAAAAACTAGCAAAGTAAATGAGTACTTTAATAGTTCTGTGGAATCTTAAGGACATTAGCATTCATATTATCTTTATTATTTTTGAAAATTTTGCATACTTTAGAAGAAATTGCACAAAATAATATTTCCTAATGTATTAAAATAGGCTATAATAAGCATTTTTGAGCGCCATCTGTTGGGATAAAGATTTTTCAGCAACAAATATTTCGTCTAATTGAAATAAGGTCTGAGATGTTGAACTTCGCATTGGTAGTTTAAATATCAAATGTTGAGCTGTAGACGTGATGTTTTTTGTTGCCTTTTTTCAGTTTGTTTTACTGCAAATTTTCGGGCGATATCTACAGTAGTGTTTGTTTAACCACACATCTTTGGTTTTCTGACTCCTTTTTTGATTTGAGGACATTCTTATATGTTCCCTTCCCATGTCATGCTGGAAAATGAATTTGATCATTTCCATCAAATTTTTTTGAATTTGAAAAACCTTTTCGTTTGTAATGTTTGACATCTATTCAATTTACTCTACACATGTTCAGGATTGCGATACCAATTGGGTCTCACGTTTTACTTTGTTATTGACAACATTCGCAATTTTCTAGTTCAACCTGAAATTTTAGCAGCATAAACCAATTGAGTAAAATTTTTAGTCTGCATGTTTTTCAGCGTCATCTTCACTAGTAACTAGAAATTCATACTGAATATGTTTCTAGGAAATTACTGTAGGAAGCATGTGAAATCTTCATGCAAGTTTCAGTGTGGAGACACATACAACCCTATAATTTTTCGTATCAGGTATTGTTGTTGTAACATTATCACACTTGCCGTGGAGGTGGGGATCCGTCAATTTTGGCGTGTGGAGTTTTGTGGGACAAGAATTTTTGAAGGAGTCTCAATAATGAAGGCATAGATATAGGTTAAAAATTCCAAGAATAATTGTTTTAGTTGTAAGTGCTGACTTATTCCAAGAATAATTGTTTTAGTTGTAAGTGCTGACTTGCTTAATTTAATTAATTTCCAGAAAGAAATGAATTGACTTCATTTTAACTGGCATAGTATAGTAAAAATGTAGAAAACGACTTTGAGAATTAATTGAAATTTTGCGAATTTTTTGAAATAGTTTTTTAAAAATTTCCAAGCATTTTATACATTTTTGCAACATATATATAGACATATATATATATATATATATATAATTTTTATTTGTTGGTAGAATTATTGAATAAGGATACTTTCATGGGTAAAATAATGTCCATATCCTATTTACCAATAAATATAAAATTGACGTCTATAAAAAAAAGTGGATAAAGTAATTATTTGTTGAGATTCACTACAATGAAGAAATTTCCTATATATAGCTGTTTTATATTATTATAATGGTAAAGGTATGTTTTATAAATTTTAATGTCATGGAAACAGGTCCATGAACAAGGTATGTCATCTAAGCTAGCTCATACCGTCTCATGTGCATAAAACTGTGTCCTGGTTGAATGTGTTCATGAACTTTCTATTGCAAGGGGAACTCATGAATGCTTGACAAAGGATGTGGAATAGCTTACTAGGCACTTTTTACGACCAACGGAAACAGTTTATTATTTAGTCCTAATGATGGCTGCATAAGATTACGTGAGACATGTAGTGATTATACTTAAGTTTATATACATAAAATATATTTCTTATTGCAAATGAATCATAGGTGAGATGATTGTATTGTATTCAATGATTTACAATGAATCAGTAAAAGATTTAGACATCTAAGATTTATATTATATCAAATCACACACTTATAAAAAAGCTATGGTGAGGATACCGAACTATTTTAAGGTTTTCATATAATTTTATATACATTAATACATTTTGAATTTTACAGAAAATCTTCAGTGTCTACAAATGCTTTGCTTTGTCAAAACTTTTCCTGTGAGGATTTATGAGACAGATTTGTAATCTTGTAGTTCGGTAAGGGACTTGTTATGTGGAGTTGTAGACATTAATTTTGGGGTAGCAATGGCTGTGGCTCAAAAAATGTCATCCTACACAAGCCTGAATGTCATACTAATTTCAAATTTTTTCTGTCTAAATAGATGTAAAAAGGAAATCTAAAAATACAGGCATGTTTCCTAAATTATTGCACATAATTAGCAACTGCTTAAATAAGTTTCAAGAGAAATACAACGTATTATATAAAAATAGCATTAACCGAATAGAAAGATAAAAAGAGATTATAGTAGAGCTAGTATATAAAGCCTCCACAAGGCCACAACCAAATGAAAGTTTAAAAAAAGACTTCTACATAAAGAAAAAGTAACGTCTTGTGTTATAAATTAAATCAAATCAAGCATAACATTGAAAGCTATTTAGGCCAAAAGTTAAGAAACTAAATACAAAGCTAAGTATTAAGTACATAAAAAACTAGTGGAAGCAGTAGGATCCAAAGTTTTAATATTTTGATGAAGCTATGCAATGCTTTCTTGAATATTCCTTGCATGTGTTCAACGTTGCATATATCTCCAATAAGGAGTTTATAGTCCTGCTCTTACGAAAAATCATGAATAAGAAATTTGCAGAGAGCCTTAAAATTAATTTGATTTTTTGAGAAACTATGTTAACTCTATCTATTCCAGAAGTACTCTTGGAAAACTCTCTCAAAATCTATTGCTATTTTTCGAATTTGTAGAAAGATTTTTGTCTCACCCGTTTTGAATTTTTCTAAAATATTTTTTGCCAGAATAATTTCTAAAATTAATTATCATTTTTCTATGGTTTTCTGGTTATAGACATATCATTTTATGAAAGTTATACTTTTAAGAAAAATTCTTAAAGTACTGAGCATATCATTGAAAACAACGCAGCAAATTGTAGTCGTAGAACATATTTTTTCAATTTTTAAGTACTGCAATCAAATTGCTAAGTTCATAACTTTAGAAAAAGCTCAGTTTTTATTTGGCTACCAAACCAAATTATTACATAATGTTTTTGTGTTCAAATAAAATTTTCTAAAATGATTTTGATTATAAAATACCTTAAAATTCAAATGGACAGAAAATTACTTACTGTATTTTTGAATTGATTGCCTTGTTTTAGTGTAGAAAATTGGTAGAATCATATTTTAATAAAGGATAAATTACCGCCAGCAGTAGTGCTTAATTGCTAAAGGAAATTGAATTATTAGTCAACGCTCTAATCATATTTTTTATGAAGATAGACTCAAAAATTGCTTTCTTTTATATTTACTCCAAATTAATTACAAACACGATATGTCTAAATTTAGTTTACAGATTCTTCCTACATTGATTTGCACCTTCATGTGCCTGATAACAACGCTCTTCTATATACATAAACACCCGTTATCATGTATTCTTTTTCATTGACTATAATTAAAACTTATGAATTGAAACAGGCCAAGTATTATGTATGAAATAGCTAGAAGCCAATTCGTCAGAATAATTATACCAAACACTATTTGCTGGATAAATATCATTTATTGGCTTCTAAACATAAGATTCATTATCCATATAAATTATGTCATCAGGCTCCATAAGATCATGCCAACGAGTGATGACTTCATTTGATCTTGCTTCAAGAATGTCTTCCCAATGAAGAATTTCACTTTGTTCTGTGGCACTCAGTCCGAGTTTTACCTAAATATCAATCTACTACATTTATTACAAAGAAATTTTGTTTGTTTTTCATTCAGGCTATATTATAATGTTAATGTCAAATCGTTTTTCTCATTTAATATAAACTTTTGAATAGATGTAAACGAATGTCTAAGAATACTTGTCCAATGATGTTGTCTGAAAGAATGCGAGCTTTATCGTATACTGTGAGCTCAACTGAAGTCGAATGGCGAAGAAGTCTGTCCGCGCAAGAGATATGTGAAAACGTGAATGTGTAGGTGAATGTGGGTTGAATTGTTTTATGCTTGGCTTTGTTCTTCTTACTTTGAACATAGGTTCCTTCTTGAATCACAAGCACCTTTACATAGGGATCTACAAACATAAATAACAGAGATTTAAATTGACATGGGTGCATTTTGACAATCATTTATCAAAGAAGATCCCAAAAATAACATTGAAATTGCTTTTGGGGGTTTAAAGGAACAGAATAAAATCATTCACTGTACTATGGAAATTACACTTCGTAGAATTCTCTGTACATTTATTTTTCAAATTTCTTGGAAAGGTGGTATATATATGCAAATAATTATTTTTATTATTATGATTAATATTATATTTACAATGACAGAATACATTTGGAGACACAAACATGCACCTGTCCTGCACTGCCTTACTTGTCCTGATCTTCCCTATTTGCTGCCTAATTTTTGCCACTTTATTCTCAATTCTTCTTTCCCATGCTGGCTTTCTGTCTCCCTTATCTTTTATCGCCTTTTCTTCTTCATTTACATGCCTACATTCTTCAGCAGCTCACATGCACCTGCATATACTAAGCTATTTACTTCTGTAACACTCCTTACAAATATTCTCTCCAACACTTTGTTGACTTTTGCTGTCTCTACTGCTTGCTTACTTCTCTTAACTCCTCTTGGAGCTGGCAACCTAGTTCTCTCACCTATTTCTTCCTTCATCTTTTCCTTGATTGCTGCTTCAGTTTCTGCGTCTGCTGCTTCTGCCACTTCTGCCTCAACATCTATCACTTCATCTTCCATTTGCACCCTCTGACCATTGAAGGCCTGCCGGGGACTGAGGGCCTTTGCTCTATCATGACATCTCATCAGTGTTTTATTGTGTTTGATTTTGGACTCATATTCTCCTAGGAAGTTGCCAACCAAGGCTTAAGAGACCTTCCTGCCCCATGAGCTTTCATTTTGGACTGCCCTTGTCCTAGGAAGTTGCCAACCAAGGCTTTAGAGTGCTTCCTACCCTGTGAGCTAAGTCATCCAAATTTGCTAACCACGATCACAGTTGCTTAACCTCAGCTTACCAATCTGCGTCTCTACCAACTGGGCTACCTGCCCACATTATTATTATTATTATTATTATTATTATTATTATTATTATTTTTATTATTCATTGTATTATCAAATTTTCCCTACTATTTCAATGAGAATCACTAAGTCTCTCATACATAGGCGTGTATTTTAATTATTCTTAGTTTCATACCTGGAGCTCCACTCAATAAATTTTTTGGTAATTCTTTAGCTCTGATGACGTTAACATGGAGTTTACTTTCCTCTTTATCAATGGAAATCCCTATTTGAAGTCTTCCTAAATTCTAAACAAAAAACAGTCAAAGCAATCACTAATAATTGAGATATTTACAAATTTTCTATGTAAAATTATTGTTTTAAGTCTTCTTCTGTAAATAAATTAAATTATCACTGGATCTTATCATGTTTACTTTGCTTTACTAACAAATATAAAACAAAAAATATATAAAACATCTGATAGATTGAATACTGCAAAGAATATCATAATATCATACTTGAGATAGTCTTTAGTCCTAAGCAATGTCTTCAAATTTCATGTAATTTACACTATTCGCAATCATATTATGATTAAAGTGGAAAATTTTTGGACGTTTAATTTAAAATAACGACGGTTAAATTCAAAAACTTAACTTATTGGTATCTCAAGTAACCGCAATATTTTAATATTAGATTCTATTCACTAGATTAAACATAGAAATTTAACAAAAGTTCTTACTTGAATTTGAATTTAGCGTAATTTTCCAAATTAATACAAATCAAATTTCGATATGTTAAATTCGAAACCCTAAAAAATTCGATCCCATATGAACTAAAATCTTTTAAATCATTGAACATTTCTTGAAACAGTATACCAATATACTAAAAATATGTTATAAAGGACTATAAAACAATGATTTATTTAATTCCCGTATGGAAATTGACATAAAACATTAAGCAGATGAGAAGCCATTCATTAAAAGTTTTCTGTCACAAAAATTGTGTTAAAAACATGAGAATATTAATGGATTAGCCTAAACAGTTACATTTTAGTCAGTGTACATATATTGTACATATAATAAGTAGTTAAGTAAACATATGTCAAAATTTCCCCCTAATGCAAACATCATTACTACTCTAGCAGAATGTGTTAAAATTCTGAACTGGGTTGGTACGTGTTTGCAGTTGACAATCTTTAGAATAAATTTTTTAAGTATTGTTACAATATTACAAAATGCAAGGATTCCAAATTTTTAAATTTTTAAGTGTATTAAAATTCAAACATATTCAATATTTTCGTTTCATTTTTAATGTATAACTTGAGCAATTGTTTCACCTCATTATTCCCTCTCCCGATTGGTAAGATGCTACCTGAGCGTGTTTATTTGGGGTACTCTGTACTTATTTAAGTTTCTTCCTGCTTCTGAGGCATTTTCAGAATTGCACGCAAATTTGCTTAATGACTAAAACTCGGAAATTTGAAGTACACTTGACATGAAAGTTTCAAGCTTAGCAACGTGGAAGATATTAATTACTACGTATTTCAGTTACTAACGCAATACAGTTACATTAGGGAAGTGATCCAAATTCAATACGTTAACAACACCGTTAACAAATAGTGTTTTACGTTAACATGACCGTAAACCAAATCGTTAACTTACACTCAAAATAATTTCGCTAAAGCTGATGTTTACGTTAAAGGCGTGTTTTTTCCGCAAATATTATTACAAATAACTTTGACACATTTAGCTTCTGCATATTTCTTCAAATATATCTATGCAAATCAATTTATTAAGCGTATGCAGGCATTTGAAGCTAGAATTATTGTTTACGGTGCATTTTCACTTGCTAACGTATTGAATTTGGATCACTTCCCTTATTTGGTATTTTAAACATGTTTTTTGATCCCATAATAAAATTAACTGTCTTAAAAAATACATCATCTTGCAATATTGTTAGAAAATATTTTTTTCAGCAAATATATATATATATATATATAGGGTGTAACAAAAGTAACCAGACGCTTGCAAAATAAAAAAACTGTAGTTACTTAGCTGAACATCAATGGATGGAAATTTAACTGTGTTGGTTCGTCTCGCTGCAATAGCGATTTTATATCTTTAATCGATTTGGGGTTCAGATTTTTCATTCAAATTTTTGAAATCGTCATTCCTATTGATCGTTACTCCGGACCTGACGGTACCCGACTTTTTCTGTGGGGCTTACTAAAGAACAAAGTTTATGCTATTACCGAAGTAATTCGTGCCATATTATTAGATTTGGTGAACAAGGCGTGCCGGTCTGTTCTTGACCGGATTAACAAATGTATTGAACATGATGGCCATGATGTTGAACATTTGCTATGAACACTTTCTTCTTTTACGATTCATCGTTTTAGACATTATAATCTCAGTAAGTTGTTTTAGATTTGCTGCACTGTATATTCTACTATGAATGATTCGTTTTTTTATTCCTACTCTTATGAATAAAGTTAGATTCCTCGTAAAATGAAGCGTCTGGTTACTTTTGTTACACCCTGTATTTCTTTGCTTATCTCTTAAGAAATAAGCAACCTAGTAACCTTAATAATAGCCTTTTAGCTAGGCCCAAGCGAGTTGACTTTTGTAGTATCGAGTCGAGTTACAGTTTTATTAAGACATATTTTTCTCGTTAGGCTAAGTTATATATAACTGCTGCACAACCCTATGTTAATGTACGAGAGAATTACTTAATTAAACTAAATAAGAGAAACCAAGATTGATGGCTTGCAATTTGAGATAAATGGTGAAGACCAATGGATTCTTCAGCATTAGATAAGATTTTGAGTACGCGCAACGCCCTACATTTAACATGAGGTCTAAGCACGCCTGACTGCAATTCTTAATGGGATAATGTCGTAATGCTCTACACTATAGAAGTCCATGGCTATATATATGAAAAACTGAAAACCCATTGTATTAATCTTGTCTACAAAGATATTATCAGATTAACTTAAGCTAAATTCAAAATGGAAGGCATAAACTAATTTCCAAATAACCAAAGAAAGTCGAACATTGGCTAAACGAATTAAAAATTATTACGACTACTGGAATTATGCTGAAATAGTATGTGTAGAAGTTAGACCTAGCATATTATATGACTGCATGCTAATAGAAATTGGCTTCCATAGTAGAGATGGACACTGGAAGGGGCCAAAATTTAGAAAATTACTGATCAAAAATCGACCGGATAAAATGAAGATCTTGACTCTACTCTAAGACAATTGGTGATAGAGAAATTTGAGAAGCTGGAATCAAAGAAATCTAATAAAATATTTGTTAACAGGCCGGTCCTGGACTGAAAAATGTGGCCGGTGTCCATATCTTTTTCATACAGACGCGGCCATATTGATCTTGAATAGTTGAACCAGCTAAAACACAATTTACAAAATTCTAAAAAATGAAACAAATATGATAAGCAGCTTCATAAATTACCGCTTTCATAAAAAGGGATAATTTTCTGTGATTAAAATGGGTAGGTCTGAATAAATTAAAATATTGCAATATATTGCCGTATTATATTGATTAAAAACTTATTTTAGATTTTGCATTATATTTGTCTATACCAATGTCTATGCGAATTTACAAAATTCTAAAAAATGAAACAAATATGATAAGCAGCTTCATAAATTACAGCTTTCATAAAAAAGGATAATTTTCTGTGATTAAAATGGGTAGGTCTGAATAAATTAAAATATTGCAATATATTGCCGTATTATATTGATTAAAAACTTATTTTAGATTTTGCATTATATTTGTCTATACCAATGTCTATGCGAATTTACAAAATTTGAATGAAAGTAGACACAAATTCCAGAAGAGCAACAAGACTTCAGATTTTTCGGACCAATATAAAATAAAAAATTCCCATTGTATATGGCTGGGGTAAAAAGGCCCCAAACATCGACTAACCATTGATTACAACTAAGATACAGTATCTTATTAATAAATTCTCACGCTGTACCACAGCGAGTTACATTATAATCATAAGAAAAAAATGGCATGCAACTACCATGAGAACTTTATTTGGGAATTTTCAGTGTAACAAAGAGCTCATTTTCATTAGTCGGCGGGAAATAATTAATTGTGAATTCTTTTAATGTGGCTAATTTAGCGCAATATACAAAGCATACTCACGCATTTTTTATAAAGACGTAAAATATTTTTGCTACTTTTCAGTATGTGCACGCTTCGTAATTATTCATATAAAATTGGTAGTTGTGATTTACTAATCTTTTGAAAGTCTATGTAACCTGCAATTCTTTGATTTACCTCAGACAGGCCTTAACCTTAAACAGCCTTGCGCCTTTTTAAAGTTAAAAATTTTGAATTTTTTGAGCCCCTGGAGGAAATAAAAACTTTGGACACATTTATTGGCAAGTGCTCTTCCCAATTATTGCAAAAATTTGCGATAAAAATAATTCCTGTGGTTAAGTTACATTTAAATATTAAATTTTTTCAATGGAAGGTTCGATAGTGTTCAGATAATGTAGCGATCAAAAGGGCCATGACAGTAACAACTAGCGGCAACTATTTTTTTGTATGTGAAAAGAGCACCTAAGTCCCATCCAGAGGGGACTGGGCTATCAATAAAGAGTGAAAGCGAAAGAGGAGACGATCATCTATCCAATGGTGTTTTCTGATTTTATGTATATTGGTTATTTAGTGAGATATTAGCGCTAAAAAATTTTATGGAAACAATCCCAAATTTTAGAAATTGCAGTGTTGTTTAGGTTTAATGTAGAACAGTTTTTTATTTATTTAGAATCGAATTCCATTTATTGACAAGAACTGTTGTTTTAAATTTCTGTTATTTAAGCAATATGAAACTACTACTAAAATTCATAATAAAACTTGAAATTTGATAGAAAAGATATAGATTTTTGATATTATCTGCAGATTTAGACTATCGGTACATATTTACAAAACCGCGCACCCACCTAGCAATAATCTCATGAGAAAGGAACATTATCAAAGGTAACTTTTCGAGTTGCATTAACGAACAACTGCACAAAATTTCAAAACAAAATATTTCTATAATGGTGATAAGAAACGCATGCATGCACTGATCACACATATACATAGATATTACTCAATTACACATTGTAAATATACACATATTCTCTGCATATATATTTCTTTCTTGATTAAAATTTGCATTAGCAATTTGATTACATTAATGTTATTGGGAAAGAATGTCGAAGTAAAATAATAAGAGATGTTGGAAACACAAGAGGAAAGGAAAACTAATTAAAAATAATGCGATGGTTATTATTAATAACTGACAGACGATACTCAAGGCTTCCGAAACCTTAACTTCATTATTTGTGCTACACTCTCCATCATATTCAAAGTTATTTAATTGATGCAAAATTAAGTCGATTTCCGTTTCCATATGAAATATCACTTTTATCGCGTCGCAAGACCTACGTTGACAGTATACTTAATTAAACAACCAGTTAATGAGTTCCTCTCCAATGCCAATAATTATATTCACTTATTTTAACTCAATTAAGTCTACTATTATCAATTTTAAATCGAATTATAGCCATATTTTGCAATATATATATATATATATATATATATATAAATTTATATCTCCCGTTAAATATTTTTCACAACGTCATCATGAACGCGTTACCAAACATAAATCCTTGAAATTTTACAGGGTAGTGTCTCTTTATACCAACCCGTGTAGTAAATATAGTATTTAAGTTCGAGTGAATACTCCGGGCGTAATGGTAAAAAAATAGGTATTTTATAAAAAAAAGCGCGATTTCCACTAAATGCCTTAGAAATTTCAGACGGTTTCCTACCAAATGTAGTGTTTTAGCATTTTCAAAGGAAAAACGGGAATATATATATATATATATATATATTTTTTTTAATGACAACCAAGTATACAAAAATTGCAGAAGCTATATTCATAAAAGAAACTAAGGAGAATCTATTAAATAAACAATTAAGTCAAAGACTAAATATCGTATAAGATCTACGAATTACAATTTTAAAATCATAAAATTTGTATTTACCACCATATTATTTTAGTTATTTTGTACTGACGATGAGTGGAGACACTCGAAACATGCTTACATAAAATATTTCTTGGTTTTTACAATGAATATATATATATATATATATATATATATATA
>CABFPE010000129.1:853734-874443 GCA_900660155.1 Hofstenia miamia | reverse complement strand
ATATATATATATATATATATATATCAAACAAACGCTATATCAATTAACCAAGAATAAAATCTTGAGAAAATTGCAACGCAAATGTTTTTTAGAATTTTTGTAATAACTTAGCGCTTATATGGCTGAAACAGTGCTTCTATGAGATTAGACGTATTTAATAGTACGCCACAGCTTTTAATATTCTTGCCTATTTACATGAACTCCTAGATACATACATTGCTGTTGTTTTCAAGACATTTATGATTATTATCTTAATCTTCATGCAGAAGTTAATTTTAATAATCCGATAACCCACGTTAAAAATGAATTTAAATCTCTGAAACTTTTTTGTCATCAAATATGATCCTTAGTCTGTTATACTTTTCAGAGCCACTCAGTCAGCGCGTTAAATATTTTTAATCTATTCTATCTAAATGTTTTGTTAAATAAGGCAACATAGTCAATTATAATCAAATTTCTTCCCATGGAATATGAGAGTTTTCCTCAGGGCTCTAGCTGTTACCAACAGCTACTTGTCTACCTGGTGTTTTTCTTACACTCTACAGTTATGTCCCTTGATGATACTATGTTTATCAATGATCCCGTTCTTTCCTCTTTATCTACTACTACTACGTCTGGGTTCCGTGCCTCTATCACCTTTTTAGCGTGTATATTGAAATTCCACAGTATTTTAAGCCTCTCATTCTCTGCAACCCCCTGTGGCTTATTATCATGCTATTTGTCTCATGCCAATCAATCCTGCCTGTGCAAGTTCCAGTGTACCATTCGTCCTACGTTCTCATGCCTGAACTTATACTCGTTCATTGCTAACTTCTCCAGCCCTGATATTAGATGATATACTATCTCCAATTTTTTTTACATAGTCTCATTTGGGGGCAGTTTTATGAATTCCTCCAGTATTCTTCCTGCATCGCCTATGCCCATCTATCTCAGTCTGACATTTTCAAATCCTCTCTCAAGGAATCCAACACATTTCTATGAGACTCCATTTGCCTCTATTGTCTTCAGTCCCCACCTATGTGATACACTGTTATGTGGTTTCCTATAATTTTTCCATGAAATTGCTAAGCTTGCCTTCTTTTTCCAACAATTCCCCACCAATGTTTGGTCTATCAACATCTGATCATCTTTACATTCTCTACTCTTTGTTCTAGATCATTGCTATTCTTCTGGGATCAACCTGCTCTGTTTTAAGTGACATGCAGGCCTACTTGAAATTACGGCATTTTCGAAGCGTTTGGCAGACATGTAATTGATCTAGAATTGCTTGCCTGTTACTCTTCTTTGGGTCCTTGTGAATGAGAAATGTACTTCCCACTGCCATCCATTCTGAACACTCACCACACACTCCTCCAATTCTGCTGCTAGTGGCACTTCAGAACTTCTTCAACCAATACCAATGTAATCTCATCTCTGTCTCTGATCACTCTTTATCTCTGATTTCTCACGTTAGAGTATACTCTACCAGAACCTCACTGTATTTTCATCTGCTCTAGCTGTAGCATTTTCTCCTGAATTTAGTTCTTTATTTTGTCTCAAGCTTCACATTGTCTCTTGCTTGCCTTGCCTTGGTCGCATGCTTTCTCTGCTCAAGCGCTTCTATTGCAGTTTCTGTAGTTTTCCCCTTTCTAATGCTACACCTATCCTGTACTTCCTTCCTTATCCTAGTCTTACCTATTTGCTGTCTGGTCTTAGCCACTATATTCTAACTTCTTCTCCCCCATACTGGCGTTCGTTTTCTTTTCTTCTTCATGTCTACACCTAAGTTCTTCAGCACCTTCTATGCACCTGTTTGAACTAACCTATTTATCACTGTCACACTTTTCTACCTTTGCAAAAAAAATTGTTGACCTTTGCTATCTCTACTGCTAACTTGCTTTTCTTAGCTCTCCTTGGAACTGACAACCTACTCTTTGATCTACTTCTGCATTCATCCTTTCGTTGATTGCTTCTTCAGCTTCCGCATCAACTGGTTACGCTGCTTTTTCCCCCACTTCCAAAACTTCATATTCCTTTTGCTTTGCATCTTCAAATTTTCACTGTACTTTCATACAGCTGCAACTTTCTCTCCCCTTTGCCCTGTAACCTCTAATCCTATTACTGCTTTCTTCCATTTTTCGAATATTATCTCGCTATATCCGCTCTGATATCAACTGCGTCTTCTGTAGCATACCAATGCTATTCTGCTCTTGGAATCTCTCAACTTCTGACGTTGCCCATTGTTCTGTGTACAGTGATGTCCAGTCTTATAATCTGTTTAATGGCACGTTAACGTATCCGTTAAACGGATCAAATCCGTTCAGCGTAAATACGTTTAATGGATACGGTATTCAAATAAAATACGTTTAACGTTCTGAACAGGAATTGAATTATTTAGGTAAGCAATTGTTTTGATTTAAAAAAATGGCCTTTCAAAAACTGTCAGGCCTCTAGGCCTCTTTTTGGAATTTTGAGGTCTTAAGCAAATGTTGAAATAGCTTTCTCAAGAGCAAACTACTTTGTCACAATCAAGAATATACAGACTTAGTTTGAGAAACATAAAATTGCGTTTGATTTTGTCATCTAGCTAAAAGATTTTGTAGAAAAGATTTTGTTACACGTTAGTGCAATTTTACGTTTTTACATTGCTGAAATACGTTTTTCTATGGTTATTAAAATACGCTAAACAGATACTTTTTTTAATTTAAATACGTTTTCCCCTTTTAAAATACATTTAAAAATAAAACGGGACATCATTGTCTGTGCAAATCCTATGCTGTCGCTTTCTCGAATCCACATGCCCGATTGTGGAGCCTTTTTCTATTGTCCAGAGATTCCCAATACCCTCTGATTATTTTAAATTATTATTACTAGCAAACACAATATAATAAAATATACATGGAATAGCAAATATTCATCGAATTGTTCCCAATTATCAAAAAAGTAATTTATTGTATAATAGATAATCCGTTGATTTGGCTATTTAAAGCTATTTGCAAGATCAAATGCTGGACTTTGGCGAGGCGCACTAATTGTTATTTGTTATTGCGATCTTGATTAGAACTATAGTATTACCTACAACAATTAAAATGAAGATGTAGATGAATATTTGTTTTATCAAATGATGTGTATTAATGGCTTACATCAATTTCTGATTTGGGTAGAAGATCTCGCCACATTATCACTTCCTTTCCATCTGAAAGTGTTGAAAGTGGGATTTTAGTTTCTCCCATAAACTCATCTCGTTTGTACTTGGTACACTTGTTGTAGGCACGAACACGGAGTTTGCACTCCTCCAACGTATCAACAGAAATGCCAAGGAATGTGAACTTCTGCTAAATCATTTTCTCTAAGCCTACTTGCACTTATTAGTCGAAGTAGTACATACATTATAACTCCAATTTTCAGTTATGTACGAACTTAAACATTTCCTAAAAGAATTGATGAGAACCATAATGGATTCAAGTCCCTTAAATAACAAAGGGAAATAGTTTCCAACCTCAGTAACTGATAAATATTCAAGGGACAATGCCAAGAAAGGAAATAGGGGAAGTGATCCAAATTCAAAACGTTAACAAGTGAAAATGCAACCGTAAACAACAATTATAGCTTCAAATGCGTATGCAGATACGCTTAATAAATTTATTTGCATAAATATATTTGAAAATATGTGCAGAATCTAAATGTGTCAAAGTTATTTGAATTAACATTAGCGGAAAAAACACGGCTTTAATGTAAGCTTCATCTTTAGCGAATTTATTGTGAGTGTAAGTTAACGATTTGGTTTACGGTCATGTTAACGTAAAGCACGATTTGTTAACGGTGTTGTTAACGTATTGAATTATGTTTTCAAGTTAATTGATTAGAAATTTCAGATTCTCTTAAGCGATTTTCAATATATTACGGTGGAAGGAGTGCACCATTTAAGCTTAATTTGAGAAGGAAAAGAAATGTGAAATTAATAAACTAGTAATTAGTAACCATATACCTATTTTTGTTGAAAAGTAAATGTTTAAATTAGAACTACATTTCAGCAACAATCAAGTTCTAAACATTAATATTTTTAAAAGAAAGACTGCCCCACCAGTAGTTTAAGCTAGAAACTACTTCAGTATATGAACTTTTTATAGTTAACTTCAAATTGCTATTTCTCAAAGAATTATAGCATTTCGTTGAAATCACGTAATTATTTGGACAAAATTTCAATTCTAAAGAAATACTTGCTTGCATTAAACTTATTGTTTAACTTGACTAGCAGCAGTTTTGGATACTGGTTTTAAAACATCTATTTATTTATCATCAAATGAAAACACAGCCAAATTTTTATTAAAATTTTTTTTATCTAGTTGACTACAGCCTTGATGTTTGCGAATTCCAAAGTAATTTTTATATTACATTGCTGCATTAACGTTAACAATAATTAAAATTTATTTGCAAACTCCATATCAAGAAACATGGGTTGGAAATTGAATATTTCCAATGAAATTTCATTTCTAAAATAGAATAAAGTAAATTTTGTAGGTGGTACTAGGATTTCAATGATGTGAATAATATATACTAATGATGCTTACCTTGAAACTTGGATCTTGAGTATCTGGAACGACAGAGGTTTCTTGCTTCTGCTGTTTTCCAGGAACAAGGCATATTTTACAGAAGGAGTCGATATTTTTGTTTGGTTTTTTCACAGAACCGCCAAGATTTCGAGCTTTATCGATGATAACTTTCATGGACGAGTCATGTTTTTTATATGTAATTTTTACCTAAAAAATAATCAGAGAAAAAGTATTTCTTTAAAAGTAAATTAAAACTTTAAATTGAAAAAATTTTCAACATGCTAAGAATAATCATTTTCTGTTTACTGATCAGTTTTTCGCAATTTAACAATCAAGAATTTCCTCAATGAATTTAATATATTACATTATTATAGGATGAACAATATATATATATATGTCTATTTGGTTGTGCTCACTTAATTTCAAGAATAGCTTCATTGTTCTCTCTATTTTTCAGCTCATCACTATCAGAAGTATCCTTGCGACCGCAATTACAGATAGCATCCAACGACTGCCGTCTTCTAACTCTACTGGATCTCCGTTTCATGTGATCTTTGCTTCTTATAACCCCATCAAACAGACTTTGTGATCGTCCGCTTTTATAGCGAAGATTAAGAAGTTTACCTGAGGAATCGGAACTATCGCCTTTGGACTCCCATGAACGAGACATCACTCTAAATTGGAAATTGTCTTAATTCAATAACCATTGATTTAACCCATAAATGTTAATTCCTTAAAAAATAGTTGCCTAAGCGTTCTGAATGTAACAACAACAAAAAAAGTTTTACATTACAATTTGCATTGCACAATTTGAATTTCCCAAAGAAGGGCAATTTATGGAATAGCAGCCCATAAATGTAAAATATATTTGCAATAAGCACTGCATGCGTAGTTCAGTGTCTGTGACATTGAGAATTTACAAGTTTTTTTACAAATGAAGTTCCCGGTTGGTTCTTTCAGTATAGTAAATTATTTTATTCATAAATTTTTGTAAATGTCAGTTTCATTTGAAGCATTTTGCCGTTGACTGGACTGCAGCTGCACCAAATTTTCATTGATTACAAGGTTTTAGTTTTTAACTTACTTGAACCGATGTTTGAACTCATAGAGAAAAGATCTCGATATCATAATGAAGTTGGATACAATCGTATTGTCAAAATACGACTCATGAATATTGCTGTTGTCATTCTATTGAATAACAATCCTGATAGAAAAGAACAAAATTTATGTCTATTCTATGACGAATTCAAGCATGAGGGTTAACACAGAATGTATCAACATCAGCTTTCATTGTCATATAGAAATCTCAAATGATCGCAAATGTTTGTAGTTGCCCAAGGAAGAATTTTATATTTTTAGAGAATCCAAAATGTCACTAAAATAGTTAATACCTTTAAGAAGACTGCTCTTTAGCAGAAACTCTCACCATTGCATAGAAGGACATACATCAATGGACTTATACTTGGTTGAAAATGAGCAAAAATTTACTTGAATCGTTAATGTTAAACTTTAAGTTTGGGAAAATAATAGTTGAATTTTCCATGAAAACCTTGACAAAAACTGCAAGATTCTTTAAAATGGCAATTTTTGAAGTTATAGTCGACTTTGAAGAGTTAAATTTTAAATGTAATCCATTCTAAATTTAGATAGAGCAAAATACAAAGCTTTTTATGTCTTCTAAGGAAAAGTTATCAACAGCGATGCAATTAATTCCCTTTCTTAACGGAAACATGAAGCCAATGAAACGCTTTCAAAAGATTTTCAGAATATCAGTATTCTAATTTCTATTTGGCAATTTCAGAAATTGCTTGTTCCTAGTTACCAAATTTATTGTAGTGAACTATAATAGAGGAAATCAGAAAAATTAATTAAATAAACTATCATTTAATTCATTCAATTTATATATATATATATATACATATAAATTTTTAAAAAATTTAAAAAAAAATATAAAAATATTACAAAGAGAAAATTTGAATCATATAACCAGAGTGGAGAAATTGCGCTACAACTTGCGTTGTTATTAAACAGATCATAAACTACATCATCAACCATTTAATGGTATTTGCAAATTTTGAAAGATCGCATTTATAGACGTGGCCAGCTAACAAACATAGCACATGCATTATTGAAGAGTCTTTAGCAGTATGCCGGTGTCATTGAGCAATTAAATTGATCATAAACTTTTCCATGCATTATTTTTGCTATTCTTATTGATTTACAGTTTGAATGGTTAACACATTTATTCAATAGGCACATTTCTGCATTCTCAAGTAATGATGTATTAAATATTTATTCTGACCAATCGCAGTGAGCCAATCAGGAATTTATAAATGATCTCATTACAAACTGGTCAGTATATTGAATTTGTTATGAATGGATATTATAGTAATGGGCAAAACAGGACTAGCTCAATTGCGCGTACTGCAGTATATAGGCTTAACTAATACTATCGATCATGTCACAAAATCCAGTGAGTTCCCACACTGTTACACTGCATTTGAAAATGTACTTGGATGCGAAGTTTAATAGTTTTAGAAGCGAAATAACAATTAAAATTGAGCAAAAGGAAGGATGCTGAAATGCGTAACGAAATTGATACCCTAAGAGCAGAGATCAATAATCAGCAGTGCTTCCTGGAGCAAGTAGACAGCAGGCTCCGGAACAAGAATCTGGTTGTGATGGGTGTTACTGAAACTGAACAGATTGAAGATGCTGATTCTGATCTTGATAAAGCCAAAAAAATCTTCGAATCTACTGAGGTAGAGGTCGGAGATTTCACCGTGAAGCGCCTTGGAGCTGTGACTGGTGGCCGTAACCAACCAATGCTGATAACAGTAAAAAGTCATATCTGAGAGATGAAATTGCAAAGAATTGTTCGAAATTAGTTTTTTCTACTATAGCTGCTATTAAAACCGTCCGTATTAAACGTGATAGTCACCCAGCTAACCGCGCTGAATGGAAGTGTCTATTCGAGTCCGAAAAGACGGAGCGCAGCAGTAAGCCTGAAAATAGGGGATGCAAAATTGAGTTTGATAAGAAAAAACGCCAAATCACTCGTAACAATTTAGTGATTGACAGCTGGCAACCTCTGTCGTTTTTATAAGTAGTCGAGATATGCCGTGACACGCTCTATATAACCCATTGGAATATAAACTAAGTGAAGAATAAACTTGAAATTGATTGTGTTTTTAACGTGTTATTGAAATCAGACATGATTTTTCTAAACGAAATAAAGACCCCGTTACGCTTCGGAATGCCTGCTTATTAAACTATTCAAACTGACCAAAAAGCAGGACACCGAAGCGGATGTGCATTTCTTATGACGTATGTGTTGTTTGCTGTCCTACAATTAGTGGAACTTACGTCGGATGTGATAATTTTTCGGTTACAAAGCGTACCGGGTGTTCTTTTTTTGTGTATATATCTGGCACCTTCGGATTCACAGTACTTCTCACTTGACCCCATGGCCAGATTGAATGAAATCATTATGTGCAATCCCCACGACAGCTTCCTGCTAAATGTTCCGTGTGAAGCCAGTTATTTGAATTCTGATGACCCAATCAGGTCACCTAATGAGAATGCAAAGATAGTAAAGAGCTCTTTAAGTGCATTTGTTGTTCTGAATAACCTCGTGTATAAGGATAAAACTTTTAAAGGCTCCTTGACTAATAGGAAAAAGCGTAATTGGATATCTGAACTCGACTATTGCATCGTAACACCGAGAATACTAGATAGTGTCTTATCGCTTGATGTGAACCAAAGCCTGAGTGTACCTTCTGACCATGCACCATTGACCGTGTCCTTTGATGTTCGCCGTTTATCTCGAGATTTTCTTCCTTTTAATTTGTTGAAACGGTCTGAGTCTTTAGGCGCTCATGCTGCAGAAACGAAACTCCCTTCCGTTAATCGTCGCCAATCGAAAATACAGACTGCAATAAGTTCTATCAACAGATGTCTCTTATCGACCCTCCCGATGATGTTGTTGATGCGAACGATAGTGTTACTTTTTTAAATGATATTGTGCGTGAAAAACTCAAAGGGTGTTCAGTTAAATCAGGTATGAATGGATATGGCAGTTCCCCCAAGAGAGGTGGTGTGGTATTCTGGATAGAAAGGATTCTAAAGAAATCTGGAAATCAATTGATTGCAAAGGATCTGTTGATAGTGGTGTCTCTGATAATCCTTCTGGTGATGAGTTCAAGCATCATTTTGAGACTCTTTTGAATCCTGGTCACGAAGAAAGGGTTGAACTGTTAGAGTTATGCAATGGACCCTCTATACCAGTGACTGATAGTCCAATCGCTTTCGATGAGTTTGTGAGTGCCGCTGCCGAATGTAAAATAACAGCAGTGGTGGACCATCTGGGATACCAGCTGCGACTTTTAAATTTATGCCAGATAAGTGGGTGGAATATCTGTGGTTTTTATTAAACTTTATATTCCTTTCTCGCGCTTTCCCAGCGCTTTGGTGTGTCAGCCGTCTAGTTACGATTTCAAGAAAGGCTCACGCAAAGATTGTAGTAATTATCGTGGTATCTCTATTATGGACTCTTTGGCTAAAATATATGATTGTATCTTATGTAAACGTTTCGAAATGTGGTTCAAGCCGGATGGAGAACAAGCTGGTGCGCAAAAGGGAAGATCATGCGCGGAATGGATTGTGTGTCTTAGACTCTTGATGGATTATGCGCTTTATAAAAAAGTCAAGTTATACGTTGCGTTTATAGCCTTTTCGAAGGCATATGACCGTGTCCCGAGGTCTGGCCTTGTACGGGCTTTGAAAGGTCTTGGATGCGGAGTTGACATGCTATATGTCCTAGCGGCGATGTATGAAGATACCCAACTTTTGCTTGGAGCGGCAGTCATTAGTGTTACATTTGGCGTGAAACAGGGCTCACCTTCTTCATGTTTTTTATTTGCTCTGTATGTAAACCCTTTAATATGCGAACTGAAACTGAAATGTGGAAATGACTGTTTCCTCGGCACCTTACACTGCCTCCTATTAATGGACGATACCATAATTTTGTCTACCACCAAAGACGGTTTTTATAAGAAATTTAAATATTCTTGATGAGTTCTGTGATCAATCCGGTATGCAGATTAATGAAAGGAAGACTAAATTCATGGTTGTGAAATGTGAACTTCAGGACGGGGAGGATATTGCTCTTGGCTCTTTGATTTAAGCATTGTCTCTTCTACGTATATCTCGGCACTGGTAAATCAAAACCTGAATTTGAAAAGCATTGCGAGGTGAAGTTTTATCATGTTTTAAAGTTTGTTTCTTTCGTATCAAAGAACTCTCTGTTCCCTTTCGCTATTAAAAAAGGGTATTGGACGCAGCTCTGCTTTCTGCAATCCTCTACAGTTGTGAATCTTGGCTAACGAATAGCTTGAAACCTGAGCAATTGTTGTAGATTAGTGCTATCAAGGTATTATTAGGTGTAAGACGCATGACTACTAACGACCTCTGCCTTGATGAGCTCGGTCCCCCCTCAATTAGCGGGTATGTGAAGGACGTGCGGTTCAAGTACTTCAAACGAATTCTCACATCTAGGAGTGACATGGTGGACGATCATTTTATGTTCGTGTACAGACTTTGCAACACCTCAAATACACCGTGTGCCCGTTACTTAAGAGCTATCATTGAACCGAATGGAAATTTCATCGAGAAGGACTTAGATAATCTTAAAAATAAAATCCGTAGCTCTAATCGCTCGAAAGTTGTAACTTATAATGGATTAAACCCCGATCTTGCAGTTCATAAAGTGTACTGATCGTACGTTCACAATGATCTTGAAAGGATAAAGGCTTCTAGTTTACGTTTGTCATCGCATAGCCTGGCAATCGAATCCGGCGGATGGGCTCGAATAGCTCGGCAAGATAGGTTGTGTGATTGCAGTGCAATTCAAACAGAATCCCACATTGTTTGTGGATGTCATCTAACCGAACATTTGAGGGATAATTAAAGGTTAAATTTTTCTGATCTGAACAATTTTTTCCAATGTGATCCTGCAGACGTGTGCAGCTCTCGCTATCTTTTGTCAATTATATTAATAAGAAAGACATTTCTGTGTGATCAAGGATTATAATCTGCCTCTTATTTTGTCTTTCTGTATTTTTCTGTCACAACATCTCGTATGTTCTGTTACATCGGATTATTAGTCAATATATATATATATATATAATAGTTTTCTATAATACTATATGCACATTGCAGTGGTCAAATGGGACATCACACAGCAATGTTTGCTGATGAAACAATTGCAAAGTTTTGTGCTTTTTCGTTGAATTTGCTCTGCAGAGAATTTAAGAAGCTACCTTCCAAAACTGGCCGCATACAATTAATCGTAGTATGATAGGGTTATTATATTACTACAACATAAACAATTATAAATCTTGAATTTTATATTTTAAGTATTTTTTTATTTTCCATACCGAAAACGTCAGTATAAACATGCCACTAAGGAACAAAATAATTAGTGTGGGCAAAAACCTAAAGTACTCTGTATATGTTTATATAGAAATGTTTTTTTAAAGTTCAAACAAGAAGTTAATGTGGAAAAAATTATTTATCTAAAAATAGCATTTTCTTCTTTCATTTATTCTGATAAAAGTGTATAAAATGCCTGTTAAATCCTTGCTGTCAAATATATCTTTGCGAACATGTAGTCTCATAAGTGAATTTAAATGTGTTTGCCCCATATTTGAACGTAAAAAATGGCGGAATACAACAACCATAACAATATATTTCTCTGGTCTTAAACACTTGACGGGCACTGCATATGTATATATTTTAAGGAGGTCAAATACTACGAGGGTAAGTCAACTACTATCCGCATGCAGTTATATTTCTTGTTATGTTGGATGTAGTGTCGTGAAGCGCAGATGGCGTAATGCGTGGTTTTGTTGTTGTTATGCCTGCACAGGTTAGACACTACTAGATCAGTTCTATTGTGGATGTCATGCCGTTAACTATGGCTGCTCCATTTTCTGTTTGCACCAAAGAAGAGCAACATTCAGTGATTCGTTTTTTGTGGTCAGTAGGTGTACCAGTTGCCGAAATTCATCGAAGACTTTCTGTACAGTACAGGAACAGTGTGTTGTCTCAACGAAGTGCTTACGAATGGATTGAAAAATTCAAAAATGGTCGTATGAGTGTTACGCATGACGAAGGAGCCGGACCACCAGTTACCGTCACAAATGAGGAGAACATTGAACGTGTTCGTGAAATGATTCTGTCAGACAGACGGGTCAAGTGGCTTATTGTCTGCAAATAAGTCATGGTTCTGCCTACGAAATCATCCACAACAGATTTGGGTTTAATACTTGTTTGATCCGCTCAAGCAGGCAGTAAGAGGCCGTAGATTTACCTCTGATAAAGCAGTAAAAGAAACGGTGCATTCCTGGCTTGCAGATCAACCAAAAACGTTCTTTTATGAGTGCTTCAGAAAGCTTTTGCAAACATGGACCAAGTGCATTGAAAAACAAGGGGACTATGTTGAAAAATAATGTACATATAACGTTTCTATTTGTATTAAAATAAATTTTAAAGCTGCATTGCGGATAATAGTTGACTTACCCTCGTACATACATTACATAATTTTAATGATCTTTCGTTCCAGTTTATTTTATTTTAAATATAAAAAAATAACTTGTTTTTCAAATTTTTATTTACCTACCCTATTCCTTAGCCCCTGATATAAACAAATAAGCAATGAAATTTATGAAATGCCTGCGAGGATTTAATCATGTTTTTTAGAATTGGCTTGAACCAATTGCCTGATCAATAGCTGAAGCCAATGCGAAATAGTACATTTCAAAAAATTAACACTAAAAAAGTTAGTATTACAAAAAAATAGAAAGTATAGCTACCTTATTAGAGAATAGGGGAATAATTTAGAGCTTAAATATGTTGTAATTGCAAATTTCTATTTGTATTAAAATAAATTTTAAAGCTGCATTGCGGATAATAGTTGACTTACCCTCGTACATACATTACATAATTTTAATGATCTTTCGTTCCAGTTTATTTTATTTTAAATATAAAAAAATAACTTGTTTTTCAAATTTTTATTTACCTACCCTATTCCTTAGCCCCTGATATAAACAAATAAGCAATGAAATTTATGAAATGCCTGCGAGGATCTAATCATGTTTTTTAGAATTGGCTTGAACCAATTGCCTGATCAATAGCTGAAGCCAATGCGAAATAGTACATTTCAGAAAATTAACACTAAAAAAGTTAGTATTACAAAAAAATAGAAAGTATAGATACCTTATTAGAGAATAGGGGAATAATTTAGAGCTTAAATATGCTGTAATTGCAAATTAAACAATGAAACCAGGAAATGTCAGTATACATATAAGTTCGCACTTACTTATAAACTTATATAAGTATTTTAGTACAGGTTTTCCTGGATGCGGCCAAAATTCAAATTTGGCATTGATATAAAATTTACCTTTATGTCACCAAGGTCTCCAAAGCTAGATTTTCTGCTGCTGCAGTTGCTACTGCAGGGTGAAATACTGTTTCTTGGAGAAAGATTTATAGGACTTAGACTGTCTCTAGGAGAGCAACCAGGTGCGGAACTGCAACCGCGATTGGTGATTGCCGAAGATGAACTTGCTAACGGTATGGGCAGAAAATCGTTTAGAGAAGATTGGATTTTCATTTTGATGAAATCTTTTCTAAAAATTTGCAATTCTATCATTACATAATTAAGAGTGCGATTTTGAATTCCTTTGCAAACAAATTTTATGAAAGTTTATCCCGCAATTGAATATCTCTTGAAAATATAAATGAAACTATTTAGGAAGACAAAAACCTCTAAACTTATGCATTCATTTGGTACATGTTTTGCTTGATGGAACCAAAACTCAACCATATTTCCTTTTCAACACTATTCTACTTTCAACCTATCTTAAAAAATCCACAGCCTTCTATGTAATTTTCCGATGGTGATTTTGCTATCCACGCTGGAGTTGGAACTTGGAGAAAGATTTATAGGACTTAGACTGTCTCTAGGAGAGCAACCAGGTGCAGAACTGCAACCGCGATTGGTGATTGCCGAAGATGAACTTGCTAACGGTATGGGCAGAAAATCGTTTAGAGAAGATTGGATTTTCATTTTAATGACTTCTTTTCTAAAAATTTGCAATTCTATCATTACATAATTAAGAGTGCGATTTTGAATTCCTTTGCAAGCAAATTTTATGAAATTTTATCCCGAAATTGAATATCTCTTGAAAATATAAATAAAACTATTTAGGAAGACGAAAACCTCTAAACGATGCATTCATTTGGTTCTTTTGCTTGATGGAACTAAAACTCAAACATATTTCCTTTTCAACACTATTCTACTTTCAACCTATCTTAAAAAATCCACAGCCTTCTATGTAATTTTCCGATAGGATTTTGCTATCCACGCTGGAGTTGGAAATGGGGCGAAAATTTTGCACAAGCTCAGCTTTGTCCACCCAGGTCCAACGCAACCCCAAATTGAGATCGAAAAAAGCCTAAGTCTAGTCCAAATACAAAAGAAACTAATCAAGCCCAATCCAGGTCCAAAAAATTATAAAAAATAATTCATACGATTTCAAACTTTAATATACAGTCATAACAAAAAATTTCAAAAATTCTGCTGTATTAGCTGACTTAGAAGTTCCAAGGCATTCAACTTTTCTGGACCAACCAAATTCCTGTTTGAGGTCAAAGAGAAATCTCTCTCAGCCTTAAACGACCTTTAAGTAAAGCTTCTTAAAATAGGGATATCTATTTGAGTTATACATGATAAAATAACTGTGAATAAATTTTCTTGAAAATGTAAAGTTTTGTACCAAAAGAACTAACTGATATTAATCTCTTGAATTAAAGCAATTGCACTCGTCCTTTATTACCAAGTACTTATCCGATTAAGTCTACTGTACTGTCTGGAATGCTGTTGAAGTAATTTTGAGATTAAATCAAACACATTATTGTAGCAAAAATTTAATAAATATCGTTCAAATTCATGTACTCAAATATTTGTTGAAGTTTTTGATTCAAAAAATGTGGCCAATGCCGAGTCCAAGCACAAATAGAATACAAATACGGCTCAATCCCAGCCCAGCCGACCGAAGCCCAATGGGACTGTCCAGCCCACGTTCAGCTCTGATCCATGCATACAAAGTCGTATGATGATTGCAGGTGATTTTTTGATGAGATTAAAACAATAATCACGTGATGAAATATTAGATATCCTCATTTTCATGTGAACTCAAAAATCCACGCCTTTAATATTTTTTCAAATTTCGAAAAGGCAAACACCCTCGGAATCTATATCTTTACAAATTTGATTTTTTACAGTGAAAACGCTGAACTCATATGTTGCAACAAACTATTGTAACAATAGAAATATTATTTCTATTGCAAACATATTATTGAAAAAAAATTACATGCATGTAGTGCTCAGTGGTTTTCAAAAAATTAGCTCGGTTCCGGTTTTTTTCGGTTAGTTTTGGTATTAGAAAACGTTATACATACAATAGAAACATACCTTTCTAAAGTATGTTTTCATACCACTAATTTATGTTGTTAATTATATTATTGAAAAAATATCACATGCCTGTAGTGCTCAGTGGTTTCCAAAAAATTTCTATTGCAAACATATTATTGAAAAAATATCACATGCCTGTAGTGCTCAGTGGTTTCCAAAAAATTTCTATTGCAAACATATTATTGAAAAAATATCACATGCCTGTAGTGCTCAGTGGTTTCCAAAAAATTTCTATTGCAAACATATTATTGAAAAAATATCACATGCCTGTAGTGCTCAGTGGTTTCCAAAAAATTTCTATTGCAAACATATTATTGAAAAAATATCACATGCCTGTAGTGCTCAGTGGTTTCCAAAAAATTTCTATTGCAAACATATTATTGAAAAAATATCACATGCCTGTAGTGCTCAGTGGTTTCCAAAAAATTTCTATTGCAAACATATTATTGAAAAAATATCACATGCCTGTAGTGCTCAGTGGTTTCCAAAAAATTTCTATTGCAAACATATTATTGAAAAAATATCACATGCCTGTAGTGCTCAGTGGTTTCCAAAAAATTTCTATTGCAAACATATTATTGAAAAAATATCACATGCCTGTAGTGCTCAGTGGTTTCCAAAAAATTTCTATTGCAAACATATTATTGAAAAAATATCACATGCCTGTAGTGCTCAGTGGTTTCCAAAAAATTTCTATTGCAAACATATTATTGAAAAAATATCACATGCCTGTAGTGCTCAGTGGTTTCCAAAAAATTTCTATTGCAAACATATTATTGAAAAAATATCACATGCCTGTAGTGCTCAGTGGTTTCCAAAAAATTTCTATTGCAAACATATTATTGAAAAAATATCACATGCCTGTAGTGCTCAGTGGTTTCCAAAAAATTTCTATTGCAAACATATTATTGAAAAAATATCACATGCCTGTAGTGCTCAGTGGTTTCCAAAAAATTTCTATTGCAAACATATTATTGAAAAAATATCACATGCCTGTAGTGCTCAGTGGTTTCCAAAAAATTTCTATTGCAAACATATTATTGAAAAAATATCACATGCCTGTAGTGCTCAGTGGTTTCCAAAAAATTTCTATTGCAAACATATTATTGAAAAAATATCACATGCCTGTAGTGCTCAGTGGTTTCCAAAAAATTTCTATTGCAAACATATTATTGAAAAAATATCACATGCCTGTAGTGCTCAGTGGTTTCCAAAAAATTTCTATTGCAAACATATTATTGAAAAAATATCACATGCCTGTAGTGCTCAGTGGTTTCCAAAAAATTTCTATTGCAAACATATTATTGAAAAAATATCACATGCCTGTAGTGCTCAGTGGTTTCCAAAAAATTTCTATTGCAAACATATTATTGAAAAAATATCACATGCCTGTAGTGCTCAGTGGTTTCCAAAAAATTTCTATTGCAAACATATTATTGAAAAAATATCACATGCCTGTAGTGCTCAGTGGTTTCCAAAAAATTTCTATTGCAAACATATTATTGAAAAAATATCACATGCCTGTAGTGCTCAGTGGTTTCCAAAAAATTTCTATTGCAAACATATTATTGAAAAAATATCACATGCCTGTAGTGCTCAGTGGTTTCCAAAAAATTTCTATTGCAAACATATTATTGAAAAAATATCACATGCCTGTAGTGCTCAGTGGTTTCCAAAAAATTTCTATTGCAAACATATTATTGAAAAAATATCACATGCCTGTAGTGCTCAGTGGTTTCCAAAAAATTTCTATTGCAAACATATTATTGAAAAAATATCACATGCCTGTAGTGCTCAGTGGTTTCCAAAAAATTTCTATTGCAAACATATTATTGAAAAAATATCACATGCCTGTAGTGCTCAGTGGTTTCCAAAAAATTTCTATTGCAAACATATTATTGAAAAAATATCACATGCCTGTAGTGCTCAGTGGTTTCCAAAAAATTTCTATTGCAAACATATTATTGAAAAAATATCACATGCCTGTAGTGCTCAGTGGTTTCCAAAAAATTTCTATTGCAAACATATTATTGAAAAAATATCACATGCCTGTAGTGCTCAGTGGTTTCCAAAAAATTTCTATTGCAAACATATTATTGAAAAAATATCACATGCCTGTAGTGCTCAGTGGTTTCCAAAAAATTTCTATTGCAAACATATTATTGAAAAAATATCACATGCCTGTAGTGCTCAGTGGTTTCCAAAAAATTTCTATTGCAAACATATTATTGAAAAAATATCACATGCCTGTAGTGCTCAGTGGTTTCCAAAAAATTTCTATTGCAAACATATTATTGAAAAAATATCACATGCCTGTAGTGCTCAGTGGTTTCCAAAAAATTTCTATTGCAAACATATTATTGAAAAAATATCACATGCCTGTAGTGCTCAGTGGTTTCCAAAAAATTTCTATTGCAAACATATTATTGAAAAAATATCACATGCCTGTAGTGCTCAGTGGTTTCCAAAAAATTTCTATTGCAAACATATTATTGAAAAAATATCACATGCCTGTAGTGCTCAGTGGTTTCCAAAAAATTTCTATTGCAAACATATTATTGAAAAAATATCACATGCCTGTAGTGCTCAGTGGTTTCCAAAAAATTTCTATTGCAAACATATTATTGAAAAAATATCACATGCCTGTAGTGCTCAGTGGTTTCCAAAAAATTTCTATTGCAAACATATTATTGAAAAAATATCACATGCCTGTAGTGCTCAGTGGTTTCCAAAAAATTTCTATTGCAAACATATTATTGAAAAAATATCACATGCCTGTAGTGCTCAGTGGTTTCCAAAAAATTTCTATTGCAAACATATTATTGAAAAAATATCACATGCCTGTAGTGCTCAGTGGTTTCCAAAAAATTTCTATTGCAAACATATTATTGAAAAAATATCACATGCCTGTAGTGCTCAGTGGTTTCCAAAAAATTTCTATTGCAAACATATTATTGAAAAAATATCACATGCCTGTAGTGCTCAGTGGTTTCCAAAAAATTTCTATTGCAAACATATTATTGAAAAAATATCACATGCCTGTAGTGCTCAGTGGTTTCCAAAAAATTTCTATTGCAAACATATTATTGAAAAAATATCACATGCCTGTAGTGCTCAGTGGTTTCCAAAAAATTTCTATTGCAAACATATTATTGAAAAAATATCACATGCCTGTAGTGCTCAGTGGTTTCCAAAAAATTTCTATTGCAAACATATTATTGAAAAAATATCACATGCCTGTAGTGCTCAGTGGTTTCCAAAAAATTTCTATTGCAAACATATTATTGAAAAAATATCACATGCCTGTAGTGCTCAGTGGTTTCCAAAAAATTTCTATTGCAAACATATTATTGAAAAAATATCACATGCCTGTAGTGCTCAGTGGTTTCCAAAAAATTTCTATTGCAAACATATTATTGAAAAAATATCACATGCCTGTAGTGCTCAGTGGTTTCCAAAAAATTTCTATTGCAAACATATTATTGAAAAAATATCACATGCCTGTAGTGCTCAGTGGTTTCCAAAAAATTTCTATTGCAAACATATTATTGAAAAAATATCACATGCCTGTAGTGCTCAGTGGTTTCCAAAAAATTTCTATTGCAAACATATTATTGAAAAAATATCACATGCCTGTAGTGCTCAGTGGTTTCCAAAAAATTTCTATTGCAAACATATTATTGAAAAAATATCACATGCCTGTAGTGCTCAGTGGTTTCCAAAAAATTTCTATTGCAAACATATTATTGAAAAAATATCACATGCCTGTAGTGCTCAGTGGTTTCCAAAAAATTTCTATTGCAAACATATTATTGAAAAAATATCACATGCCTGTAGTGCTCAGTGGTTTCCAAAAAATTTCTATTGCAAACATATTATTGAAAAAATATCACATGCCTGTAGTGCTCAGTGGTTTCCAAAAAATTTCTATTGCAAACATATTATTGAAAAAATATCACATGCCTGTAGTGCTCAGTGGTTTCCAAAAAATTTCTATTGCAAACATATTATTGAAAAAATATCACATGCCTGTAGTGCTCAGTGGTTTCCAAAAAATTTCTATTGCAAACATATTATTGAAAAAATATCACATGCCTGTAGTGCTCAGTGGTTTCCAAAAAATTTCTATTGCAAACATATTATTGAAAAAATATCACATGCCTGTAGTGCTCAGTGGTTTCCAAAAAATTTCTATTGCAAACATATTATTGAAAAAATATCACATGCCTGTAGTGCTCAGTGGTTTCCAAAAAATTTCTATTGCAAACATATTATTGAAAAAATATCACATGCCTGTAGTGCTCAGTGGTTTCCAAAAAATTTCTATTGCAAACATATTATTGAAAAAATATCACATGCCTGTAGTGCTCAGTGGTTTCCAAAAAATTTCTATTGCAAACATATTATTGAAAAAATATCACATGCCTGTAGTGCTCAGTGGTTTCCAAAAAATTTCTATTGCAAACATATTATTGAAAAAATATCACATGCCTGTAGTGCTCAGTGGTTTCCAAAAAATTTCTATTGCAAACATATTATTGAAAAAATATCACATGCCTGTAGTGCTCAGTGGTTTCCAAAAAATTTCTATTGCAAACATATTATTGAAAAAATATCACATGCCTGTAGTGCTCAGTGGTTTCCAAAAAATTTCTATTGCAAACATATTATTGAAAAAATATCACATGCCTGTAGTGCTCAGTGGTTTCCAAAAAATTTCTATTGCAAACATATTATTGAAAAAATATCACATGCCTGTAGTGCTCAGTGGTTTCCAAAAAATTTCTATTGCAAACATATTATTGAAAAAATATCACATGCCTGTAGTGCTCAGTGGTTTCCAAAAAATTTCTATTGCAAACATATTATTGAAAAAATATCACATGCCTGTAGTGCTCAGTGGTTTCCAAAAAATTTCTATTGCAAACATATTATTGAAAAAATATCACATGCCTGTAGTGCTCAGTGGTTTCCAAAAAATTTCTATTGCAAACATATTATTGAAAAAATATCACATGCCTGTAGTGCTCAGTGGTTTCCAAAAAATTTCTATTGCAAACATATTATTGAAAAAATATCACATGCCTGTAGTGCTCAGTGGTTTCCAAAAAATTTCTATTGCAAACATATTATTGAAAAAATATCACATGCCTGTAGTGCTCAGTGGTTTCCAAAAAATTTCTATTGCAAACATATTATTGAAAAAATATCACATGCCTGTAGTGCTCAGTGGTTTCCAAAAAATTTCTATTGCAAACATATTATTGAAAAAATATCACATGCCTGTAGTGCTCAGTGGTTTCCAAAAAATTAGCTCGGTTCCGGTTTTTTTCGGTTAGTTTTGGTATTAGAAAACGCTATAAATACAATAGAAACATACCTTTCTAAAGTATGTTTTCATAACACTAATTTATGTTGTTAATCAAATGAAACAGCATTGCACTTCAAATTGGCAATCATTTTGGCGTTTTCTCCAAGAATACTGCATCGTTTCTTGGAGATACCATTCTAGGCGATTACTCCTGCTAAGGCCACGGTTAGACTAGTGATTAGCTCAAAAGTGATCTATCACATTTTGCGTGAATCGCATGTCTAACCACCCGAGATAATTAGCGATGTGACGATCACGAAGAAATCGTG
>CABFPE010000129.1:829248-841313 GCA_900660155.1 Hofstenia miamia | reverse complement strand
TATATATATATATATAATAGTGGACATTAATTTTGGGAGAAATGCTTTTTATTACAAATGTTCTAATTTTGCCAAAATCAACATACAAAATAGTTAGGAAAATTTTATAATATTATATTTACTAAAGAACTGCTTTACCAAAGCCACATTTTTAAAATTCTGGTGGCACTCCATGTGCAGCTCTCACGACATTGATGAATCTAGGCATGCCTCATTGCAATTCACCTTGAATTGGAAGTTGGACTTCACCTAACATTTTCCTGCACTAACGTGAGCTCAAATATCAGATAGTTCAAGGAAAATTCGATGTGAACTGGAAGTTGGACTTCACCTAACATTTTCCTGCACTAACGTGAGCTCAAATATCAGATAGTTCAAGGAAAATTCGATGTGAACTGGAAGTTGGACTTCACCGAACATTTTCCTTCATTGTTGCATCATTAACTGGGAGATGTTTTTCGCAGCCTTTGGCATGAGCTTCAATAAAATAAATCGTTACCATATTGATTTATAGCAGTTAAAACATTCTGAACTCCATTTCAACTAACAAATAATCTCTCAGCACTTGATCTTATTGTATAATATTCATGAAATAGCGCAATTATTTATTGATGTGAGATATCAACACAGCGACTCCTAATCAGATTACTATGTAGGAACACTGTATACAATAAATTCAAAACAATTAACAAAAATTAATACAAAATTATCTCTACATTAGAAGCATGTTGCATTGCAGATTATATTATTTACTATGTTGTGCCTATTATAGTGGCAACTATTATATATATATATATATATATCTTAAATTATAAAAAGCTGTTTTTAAAGTATGAAATAATTTTACGACTACTTCGTGATATTACTGAGAATTGAATAGACTTGATGTCAGTTTCCGATTTCTTAATTAATGTTAACCTAAAATTAGAAATGAATGACATTGTTGCTATAGCTACAGGTTCAGCAAAAGCAATAGTTCGTTTGGGGGTAGAAAAATGATGAGATTCAAACATTTTAAAAAATTCATTTTATATTTTTTCAATTCTGGCTTAACTTCTATATTATTGCTTTTAAACATTTTTTAACAAATCTTTTAAAAAAATTACATTCTTTTACTATATTTTTTATTCCCAACGAAGTTCGTTAAATAAAAACTAAAAAAAATTGGAATAAACTTGATAATTTAATTTTATTATAAAAAAGTATGATACGATTTTTCATGTTTATGCCCCTATTGTTTTGGTGCAAATGCTAGGTGATGTGCGCATCTAAACTTCGTTAAATAATTGAAGAGAATATTTTTCAGAGAGCGAGAAATCTCCCATCATTTAGTTATACCAATTAAATAAACTCAGTTGAAAAGTTATGGGAAATTGATTTGAAATATTGGATTTCTTAAACTACTTCCATAAACTTCTCGTTACTCACGTGAAAATTTTGACGCTGTGCTTCGTCTTTTGAAGACTTAATTATTGAAATCGTGCAAAAATTTGGCCTCTAAAGCCTATTCTCGATATTCGTAAAAATACTGAATAAATTTGTAGTATAATACTCTAACTTTGTACTCTCGTAATGTCCTAAGGGTATTTTAGGGTAAAAATTTTTTGCTTCTAACTCGTTTAGTAGAGTATGGCTTACATCATTTTTCTGCCAACTGGAAATCTGAAATCGCAAATTAGTTGTGTATGGCACAATTAAAAAGAAGCCTTTATCATTCAAGAAAGCCTAAAATCACCTAAATTTATAAAGTGTGTTTCCACTATAGAGGCAAACGTTTTCTTACAATTTACACACTTCTAATAAGTTTCTGCATTTGTGTTTGGCACATATTTCAAAAATTTTTAAGATATTGTCTTGAAACTCTAATATAGCAATGCGAATATTAGAAAAAATGTAAAAGAATGATTGATTGAAAGTTGTCACTAAGTAATTTATGCTTGATAAAGTTGTAAAATCTTTAACCTTAAACAGCCTAGGGTCCGTTTTAAAGGACCACATTTACAAAGAATTTTCTCCAAGCCTATTTCCAAATTTGAAAATCTTGGGGCGTTGGTAGGTCTGTTGGGGAATATACTTTAATGCTATGTTGAAAATTTTTATGAAAGCTTATTGCTGTGGCAGAGATTAATGAATAGACTAACAAGTTTTCTTAGAAATTTTCGAATTTTTCAAAAAGATTTGATTTCTCTCCATACCTAGTGTTAATGTATTTAGAAAGTGTTGAGCTCCTGGAGGCAACAGAAAACTTTGGCTGTTTCTTGATATGTGCAAAGATATTCCAAACCCATTGAGGTGTGTCATGCGCAAAGTCAGAGGTTTGCGCAACTGCGTACCTCTATTGGACAGAGCCGGGTCGCGGATTTAGATCGAAAAAGAAAGAGAATACTCTCTCCTATCATGTGGTTCTTTCAGATTGATTTTAAGCTAAAAACATTTAAAAAATTTTATAGGATCATGAAAATTTCTTAAAACTCTCCAGGCTGTTTAAGTTTAGCTGTTTGCTTAATAACTTTTTTATTGTTGCTTAAGAGAATGCTTAACTAATGAAATGCAAATATTAGAATAAGTGGAGTTGCTATGGTGAGGACGTTGTATGAAATTATGAATACGGTATTATCCAAAGCCACTTCCGCAGTGTGCTTATCCTTTCCCTAATAGGATGTACCAGTTGTCATTTTGCTAATACAACTCTCTGTCAGTCTTCCCACTCGCCAATTTCAACTAGTGAAATATACGAATTAGGTTTCATCTCCAATTATCTCATTTTAGATACACATTAGCCTTGTAAGTAGATCTTCCCTAAACCTTAACAGCGCAAAGAACGAGTTCCTTTTTGTAACTATAATTAATGTTAGATGGGGACTGCTCTGAATGATGTCTCATAGAGCTTTGCAAGGCTTGTGTTTTGGTCCCGGTCCCATCCCATTTGTTGATTTTAGTCCCAGTCGCTGTTGAGTTCCCTATACAAATATGTATTAACCTAACTTCAATAATCCCGATATTACTCTATAAAATATAAAGACATATACCTAATAAGTGAACATCAAATTAAATTAGTAAAAAATTTAATTTAAAAAAGCGAAAAACTAAGAGCTGATAGTTTCGAATCCTTGAATACTTCATTCAAAGCCTCAAAACGGGAACTTCTCCAGAAAGATAGTAAACCAAAGTCTGCATTAAACTATTAAACATGAGCATACAGAATATTTGCACTCATTGACAACCTCTCGCTCAGTTTCACTTTTTGGTCATAGTCGAAAAAAGGTTCTAACTTTGTCGTTTTAGCTGGAGAGCGTTGGTCGATTAAGTTGTCGCTGCACATCTTGCCAGTGTTTTTCATTATGGCCTTAAGGTCTTTTCCGACTTTTTTCGGACTTACATTTATGTAGACAAAATCAGGAATCCAAGAGAATAATACTGCAATGGTATGAAGTCTGTTTGGGAGTTCACTTCAGTTTAATGCCATCAAAGAACGTCTGAACAAAATCATTAGCTTCTCCAGAACCTGCTTAAGGAGTCATTTTTGAAATTTGGCAGAATTTGATTGGGCTTTTTTGAACACTAAATAGCTTCAAGAAACAGTAATAATATATAAATAAATATTTTAATGATGCAAGATCAATCACCGCAATGTCACTCAACCTTGTTAAGCAGTAGCTTTACATCGTTAAAATATCAAAAAATGATTTAATCATTAGCAGTGTAGAATATGATCAAATTGCAACATTCACCTTAAGATTAACTCCCGATTTTTTAAAGTGTTTCATAATCCGCTTCACTGTGGAAATCTAGTTGTGAATGTCAACTACTAGTTTCAAGACGATGTGTTCCACATGATGTTTTGTCAAGCATGCTTTGAACTCCACTAACAAGTTTGGAATCAATATGATTTGTAATCACGTATCTGAACTCGAAAGATACTGTTAACAAGATAAAATAATTCATCTTTTCTTTTATAATTTTTTCAGTGTTATTGTAAGTCTCTTGATTTTACAGACCAATATAATATACCAAATTTAATAAGAAAAAGTCTTAGTCCATATTCACTCAATGTTGCACACTAGTTAAAACTTAGTTGCTATAATTAAAATAATCACTAAAAAGACTTTGATCATTATGCTATTGATAAAATTAGAAAACAGATGTTGGCGTTGTTTGTTTTTGAGCTGCAAAAAGAATTGGGAAAGTTGCTTAGGAATATTATTTGCTTTCACTAAATTTTTATGAGTATTCCATAATATTAATGGTGAAAGAGGAGAATATAGCTTCGTTTCTTTCAAACGCTTACCAATTAACGCAAACACCTCCAAGTATGAATCTAAGAAATGATTGGTTAATCAAGTTCTAATAGAAAATAAAGTTTTTTTGCATGGGAAGTTTGTCGTAGTCGAAGATGCATTCCGAATCAGTTTAGCATTGAGAATATTTTCCGCTTTACTGAAGAAAACCTCATTAACCTTTTCAAAAAATAACACTACATTAATCAAAAAAAATTAGGAACAATTGATGCATCAAATCTATTTTTAGGCTGCACTTTGAAACTGTTAGATATATGCATGATGAAAAAATATTGTAAAGTATCGGTAAATTGTCTACCCATTGAATTTTTTGCATTCTCATAGTACTGAAATAATTTTATGATGATTATATAATTTATATATATATATAAATATATATACTGGTAATAATCTTAAGACTTTGAACATTTTTATGAAAACTTTTATTGCTTTTATCGCGACATGTTTCGACAAACATTGTTGCCATCTTCAAGCATTTGTAGCAATGTTCCCGAACTTTTTCATTAAATGTTTTTGATCTTTAATAAATGTTTAAATTTTTTATTAAGGTTTTCTTGGTTGATTTAATACATATNATATATATATATATATATATATATATATATAGTACATGCACTGCGGTTCAGTGCGTTTAAGTCTCAAGGTTTTTAGCAATAGAAATGAATTCTACTTTCCATAAAACTACTGCTCTTATTTAAAACATGAATATGTCGTTTTACAGTGACTAGCCAAACTTGACAGCATTGGACATTGTTAAATGTTTCCTAGAATTTGGCTCTGAAGTTGGATCAGTAGTGTTTTGGTTGGTAAAAAAATATAAAGGAATTGGAAACGACTGTACTGAACTTGTTGAGACAAAGTTGTTGTGCTCAAGTAGAATCAAGAGTGGATGCAATTTAATCATAATGCCAAGGATTTGAATGATAATGCGATTGCTTTTGATGGAAAATGGGCAGACTTAAGTTGTTGATCACATGCTTTCTGGTATGATGTATGCAGGGGTCATAATACCTCAGATTCGGATGGATTCCCAAGAATATCGAGGCTATTTCACAAAATATCAGTGTTTGGTCCGATGAATTATTTCCTTTACCTTAGGTTATTGGAAATAAATCAATACATTATTGATATTCCTCTTCTCACAAATTGTCTTTAGAGTATAAGAATTGTAATGACAATAGGCATATAGCTCTATTTTACTTAACTTAAATATTATATTACTAAGTTAATCCAATGTTCCTTAAAGAACTATTTTTAACGATTAAGTTGTTATTTACGCATAAAAATATATAGATTTACATATCTGTAAATCAAATTATATATATATATATGCACGAACACAACAATCCTTGTTTATTTGACTATTATTCGTAGATTTGGAATTGGGCCGATTTCTTAGCCACAAACAAGCCCTGCTCGGCCTGGCCTAGTCCAATAAAACTTGGATCCAAACCCAGCCATTTCAAAATACCAATTATTCGGCCAAAAGCCCTGCTCGAATTATTTTTCTTTTACGCCACTGATAGTGTGTTTTGAATTATAGAGGAACATAAACACTATGAATTTGATTGGATAGTTCGCGTAATGTATTGATTTATATGTCTGTCAACAATCTTTTTAACTTTTTGTTGGTTTCTTCTTAAAATTGCTAAACGCTTACATCTTATAGAAAAATGAAATCTCAAAAATCAGACTGCTCAATTAAAATGAGGTGTGTCTACTCTGTTATAAATGAGACTAAATATATTGCTTAGACTTTTATAGAAAACATATAAAAATGTTGCAATTGATAGTATTGCAATGTTGAATGAGATAATAGAGTCTGTTGCAATAACTGACAACGATTTATTAATATGTTTAATCTCCAGATTTTCTATTATTTACTGGGCATGGCAGAACTTCTAATTTTACGATGTAAAGAAACCTTAAGAAAAGGGAGCCACAACAAGAGTATTTATATTCTGTTACTCTTTTATCCAATCATTTCTTAAAAATCAAGTATATATGAAAATAAAATAAGTTTTAATATTAATTTATAGATGTATTTTAACAAGTTCTACAAACTACTAGAGTAAAAAGTTTTGACAATTTATACACGAATCTCTTTTAAAATGTTGTGAATTCCTTTACTATAAAATTTGCATAATGTTTTTAGGAAATATAGATAATATGTTTGTACTTTTGTTATGTATGCTTGCAACAAGGCTCTAGACATACTCAAGCCGTCTGAATATAAAAAGGTCATTATAATAGTAATAATATTTTTTAAAGAAACCACCCTTTAGAATATTGCAGCCCCATTTGAGAACAATGCCCTACGGCCAAAATATCTTATATGTCACGTTTCATAAGTTCTTCTTACACCGTCACCACTAATTTAATAATATAAGCATTGCCACAAATAATCATTACCAGGATTGCAATCGTCCTTTTATCATTTCTTATATATTCAATTACTAAAATTCTCTGCCAACTTACATCAAATTACATCAGCACAAAGTATATGGGAGTCTTCAGAAACATTCTTTGCTTGTAGCAGACAAAATTTAGATGCTAGAAGTATTGCAGCAGCCAACAGTGCACTTCTGATTAAATTTAAAGAGAAATTTTTCTGTCATTTGCAAAGTTTCAGTTTTCAAGTTAATTTTTTTGGTATTTTAAATACTAATTAAAACATTTGGCCTAAGCTCGGCTCGGGCCAAATTGCTATGTCGAACATCCAGCCCAAGTCCAGTCTAAACCCCACCCAGGCATACCAAACTTTAGGCTCAACCCAATTTCAACACTGATGTTTAGCAGCTATAAATAATTTCCAAATAAATAATCCTAAACGAAATTGATACAAGAAATATTTTCTGAGTTATTAAGGGTTGAATTTTCAAACCAACCCTAATTGTAATCAATTCTTCATTAAATAAGCAATCAGTAAACATATACTAGCTTATTTGGAGTCTTACTTAACTTACTTTTCTACATGCATTTCTTAATTTTCGATCGAATAAAATTAAAAAACAAATGGAATCACCTCGTACTGATAGAGTTATCAAAGATTGAATTCTCAAAAAAATGTTAATTGAAATCATCGTCAACTTTTTTCTATGATACGATCAAATAATCTTTGGAATCAGCAGATCGATTTAGAATTTAGTCTAGAAGCATTGAACATTTTTTGCTACACTGTGTAATCTAGGCCTTTATTATCAACTATTGAATGCCTTTTGTTACTCGTAAATACTCTATGTTTCATTATTAATTATTCATTCAACTAAAAGCGGCGGAATTTATTATGAAAAAGCTTTAATTTCTCATAAAAAACATTGAATTTTGCACGTAGACATAATCTTGCTACGAACTACAAACGGACGTGCAATATATTGTCCTCGCCATATCAATACAACGTCATGCTGTTTCAATGTTAAAGTCAATTTCTTTTCTTGCAAATTACTTAAAATTAAATTCACGATCACATTTAAATATTTGCAGTATTGCTTATCCTTATCTTCAACACACACCCTTTAATATTTGGAATGGATTAGAGAGTTAGATTAGAGAGGAAATCATATAAAAATTTGGAAAAATAACTAAAAACGAGCAAGTATTAACAAGCACGCTTAAGGTGCGTTCAGACGAGAACCTTTTGACGTATATCATTTGATATACGTCAAAAAGACGCTCGCCTGAACGCTCCCAAATTTTGATAGATGCATCAAAAAAGCATACATCAAAAAGATGCTCGTCTGAACGCACTTTCATCAAAAGATGCGCATCAAAAGGTTCTCGTCTGAACGCACCTTTAGTACATTTATGGATTAAATACAATAAGCTTACCACATACATACACACACATATTCATACTTATTTATATTACTACATCTATATTTCGTTTCGAGCTCTAAAAAATTTGGTAGGGCATTTGCAATAATGTATTACTTTTAAAACTTTTTATTAGTGCATGGGCTCACTTTTAACTTTTCCCAGAATACTTATGCACGGTAAAAGCCAAAATGTATCATTTGTGTAAAAAATGGTGTAAAATCGGTTCTTAACATTTCGAGTTAATTTCAAATTAATCAGACAACCTAGCGAATGACGGAGATAATTAGAATGTCTATCACACAAATTACCACTCATCTAACATGATGAATAGACGTAATTTTCAGCATTTATATATATTAAAATAAAAAATTTATTTATTTATAAAATTTCAATTTTGAATATCGATTATTGAATTAATATAAAAATAATTTTATTCCATGAATTTTTAATATTCACTTAGATAACTTGAAGAAATATAATGTTTACCATATTCTCATAGTGAGCAGTCAGAGCTTGAACTATTACTTTAAATAACGGGTAAATTGAAAAGTTTTCATGGATGTATACAACCCAAATATGTACATGGCACTATACTAGCTACTACTGATTTTTTATTGCTAATTCTTAACTAGAAGTGATTGATTCAACTAAATGATTAAAAGAAGTTTCAACATGATGAGATATCTTAATGTCGCTATAGAAACAACCCTGGTAGGCAATACAAAAATGCCTGAATCCATAAAAAGCGACGTCGTAAAATTACATAGAAAAGTTAAAGAGAGTAATCACTAATTATACTCTTAACATTGATTTGCTTAAAATTCATTGTCTACATATCAAAATACCTTCTTATAAATTCATTACTAAGCTGTACTCAAACCTTCTATGGATGAAATGTATAGATATAATAGTGAATTTTGTAAATATTTCCAAATTGATTTATCGTCCTTGTTCTTATGGCTTCAATACTGATACTGACATCTAAATGTTCTTTTTCAAAACAGACTAAAATATGTTTTGTTATAAGTTGATGCAATTTTATGTACAAGAATCTCTAAATGAATATTATCTATATTTGCGGCAGTTATTCTTCTGGAACTTAATTATATAAAAATTCAATAAATATTATTCTAAGCGATACAATCTATAGATATATAACAAATAACTTCTAGTTTTTAAAAAGAAATATTTCTAAATTTTCAAAAGAAAGTGTTTGGTAATGGTTTAGGACTTACAGAGTGGAAGAGGCTTTCTGAAGGTGTTTGTTTAGGATTCTCGATCAAAGTTGAAAATCCATAAGGAGTCTGTTTTTTCTTAATGGGCATTGACATCGCGGCTTGACTCTGAGGATCAGAATTGATTTCGTCAAGTGCTTTCACGTTTTGATACTGAGATATGTTAAACGAACCTTCTTCTTCATCGGTTTCTAAGTAAAACTTTTACACTCGCCAAATAGTATTATTGGCAAAAGTGAGTTCACTCTTACTGCTAATCCAATCGTTTTATTGTAATTGGTATATATGTAAGGAGTGGAAACGACTCGACCCGACCCACAGACCCGGCCGAGTTAAGTCAACATTTTTTCGGATCCCACTGCTGGCTAACTAGTCATATTTTGCTTGTTTTGATGTCATGTTGTCGTTTTCAAATCTAATCTCCATTGAGAGTAACCTAAGCTGTCTATAGTAGACTCCCTCTATAATGAACATTCTTCATCTTCCTCTGTAATGAAGTTTTTCTATTAAAAATGCTACTATAATCGAACTTCATGGTGCGATATGTCCTAGTTCATTTGGAATTCCTCTATATGAGAATTAAATATGCAATAATTTTATTTTTTCAGATGTCATAAATGTAATTATTTTATGTACTAAGCAAAAACCCCTCATTATGGAAAGTAAAATGTAGCAAATATACATTAACAATATGTACCAATATTTTGTTGTAGTGCAGTTACCCTGATCACAGCGTTTGCTATATACTTGCAGTAAATACAAGAGCAACTGAAGTATTTTTTCATCCTCAATAATGAACTCAATCCTTTATAATAACCAACCACAATTCACTAAAGAAGAGTTCTACTGTATTATGTTCAGAAATTTTATTAAAGTTATTTTATTAGCATAGTTTTTGAATTGGTCTTCGGTATATCAAATATTTTCCAAATAAGCAAGTCATGTCCAGTCATGTCAAATTTAGGAAAACGGGACGGATCGTGCTGCTTTGGGTCCACATATGATACGAGTTGAGTTGACTCGGGTCCATAAAACGCGACACGTTTCCTGGCCTGATGTATGTGGACATAGTACAATTTCAAATTTGAAATAAATAGACGTAAATTTACTGGGTCTTAAAAGTAGCCTAAACTAGAATTTTATTAAGTTATGCATATTTAGAAAAGAGCTAAAAGGAACATTTTCTTCAATCCATTCATAAAACAGCTAAGAATCAAATTTCATTGTAGATAACATTTCATGTAAATTTAAAACTATGAAAAGCTTCCATTTATTTTGCAAAAAAACCTACGAAGACTTTGAAATTGAAAAATCAACTAATAGGCCTCATCTTGCAAAAGATTGTTGTCTGAATTAGGTAGCATTTATTTGCCAATATTTTCTATTCAAATTCCACGATATATAATAGCCAACACACTCAACCGTACATGTTCAGACGAATAATTTTAGATTGCTGGTACCTGATTTTGGTGCTTGTGAGTTCTTTCGTCTGACAAAGACATCGACCATCTTATGAGTTCTGGACTCGGCTGAGGCAAACGAGAACCTCCGATAATGTCTTGGTTTTGGAGGAATTACAAAGTCTGGAACTGTTTCGGGTGTAATAAACAATGGCTGATGCGGGTTGAAACTTGAACCAGTAGTCAGCTGACGTTTCAGACGATTCATAAAAGATCATGTGCTGACAACTTTGTACTATATTATGTAAATCCAAGTAAGTTAAAAGCAGCATATCATCTAAACAATTGGCTATGAATTTTAAGGTAAATACTATATAGAAGTTGAACTTGAGTTACTTAATTGTGCTCCTACCTAATGAAACTTCTTTCTATAATTCTTCTTTTTTTTTGACCCCAAATTTGAATCAAAATTTCAAAAATCCTATTTTTTAGGGAAAATTTGAAAAGGGAATACTTTAAAACTTTTTTTCCCAAAGACAAAAAACTTTTTTTTTTGTTTGTGGATATAACGTGGTGGTTCACACAACACTTTCAAATAAAGAACAAAAAATATAAAATTTTTTGCCAAAAAAACAACTTTTTTCAATTTAGAACAATTTTTTTTTAAGTTCTTAAAAAAGAAGGGGGGCCTATACATGTTTTTAAAAAGGTATCTGTTATTAAAAAATAATAAATTTTTTTAAAATAATAAGTTTCAAAAACCGAAAACAACTATTTTGCGGCACCGCATTTAAAAAACCAATTGTTAAAAATTATAATTTTATATGTTGAATTTTTATTTTCACAAAAATTTTGTTTTTCTCTTCAGGTCAATTGCGGCAAGTTTTTGGTCTTAGAGAAGAAGCCCAATAATTGCACCAAAAAAAAGTAACCATCAATTAACACTTGTTGAGCCCTTTTTGGGCGTAAATTAATTATTTCTTATTTCTTCCCAGGCAATTTTTTTTTTTTTTTTTTTTTCAAAAATAAATTGTTTAAGTTTTTCAAAAGAATATCCGCGTGTCTTAATGTGAAAAAAACATTTTTTTAAGAAAATGGAAAATTTCTATATATTTGGAAGGAGGGCACTTAAGATTACAATTAAAAAATCAACAGCAATAAAATCATGTAAGTCTACATTTGATGTTATTACCATTTACAGCAATGATGCTGTAGGCGGCCCGCAGGCTTTGTCAGTCCCAGTTATATCAGCGGTTTTTGTAACTCGGCTCGAATTTTGAGTACTCACAGGGCTCTAACATATATATATATATATA
>CABFPE010000129.1:735998-747867 GCA_900660155.1 Hofstenia miamia | reverse complement strand
GAAACGCGAAATCGGTTCGGCTTTAATCGGGTAGAAACGCGAAATCGGTTCGGCTTTAATCGGGTAGCCGATGTCACTCTCTGGTTAGGGTTAGGGTTAGGGTCATTATGTTCCAGAAATAAATCGTTGGCAGTCGAATTAGGTCTATATTTCAACATTTGAAAAAAAATTATCCCTTGAATTTTTTCATTTTTTTTTTCAAATGAAAAACAAACAAAATAAAGTTCTCCATCTCAATAAATAATTTATTTGAGTTTTTAATCAAATGAATGATATTTAACAAGGAGAGAGTGTCAAACACAACAAAGGATATTTATTATTGAAAAATTTTGAATTTATGCTGTTGAACTTTCATCAAATTTATTTTTTAACTTAATTAAAGAAGTGCGAATTTAATACAAACAAAATAATATTTACATAATATTTCTAATGTAATTAAGTGTTTGCTTTCACACATAGGGTCGTCAAATAATTATTTTATCATATTTTCTGACCTAACACGAACTGAGGGCTTTTGGACCACAAAATTCCTACAGAAAGAAGTTATATTCAACTAAAGTATCTCCATTTTTTCTAACTTACGGATAATCTCATTTCTTTTTCAGCAAATCTACATGTTTACATTAATTCTCCGACTCAGGCAGCCTGAATTCCAATCAGGTCTAACTTAAGCCTTTTAATTCATTCGTTCGTTCGAAATATTATAGTATATAAACAATGGGAAAGGAACATAGTGTAGGTTTTGAAAAAATTGAAATCTTCAAGGCAAATTTGTGAATCTCGCTGACTTTTCATTGATAAATTTGTCGTAATGTTTGAATTAATGATTTTATATTGTAAATATTTTATTTTAGTTCTCCGATTTATAATTTCATCCATTTTTCAATCCCTTAGCAATGCATAAGTTCGATTGTATCATGCGGCAAACAACCCCATGGGATCAAAAGTTATTTGTTTGCTAAATACTATGTTTTAGAGTTAGGGTTAGGGTTAGGGTTAGGGTTAGGGTCATTATGTTCCAGAAATAAATCGTTGGCAGTCGAATTAGGTCTATATTTCAACATTTGAAAAAAAGTTATCCCTTGAATTTTTCCATTTTATTTTCAAATTGAAAAACAAACAAAATAAAGTTCTCCATCTCAATAAATAATTTATTTGAGTTTTTAATCAAATGAATGATATTTAACAAGAAGAGAGTGTCAAACACAACAAAGGATATTTATTATTGAAAAATTTTGAATTTTTGACTTTTCACAAATTTATTTTTTAACTTAATTAAAGAAGTGCGAATTTAATACAAACAAAATAATATTTACATAATATTTCTAATGTAATTAAGTGTTTGCTTTCACACATAGGGTCGTATCGAATAATTTCCTTATCATATTTTCTGACCTAACACGAACTGAGGGCTTTTGGACCACAAAATTCCTACAGAAAGAAGTTATATTCAACTAAAGTATCTCCATTTTTTCTAACTTACGGATAATCTCATTTCTTTTTCAGCAAATCTACATGTTTACATTAATTCTCCGACTCAGGCAGCCGGAATACCAATCAGNAAAAATTTTGTAAATCAAACCTACGTATCAATTAAGAAATATAACACTTGAGGCCTTTGCTAATAAATATGGATGAAATGTTACAAATGTTTTTCTCTTGCTTTAATCTTTATACATTTCTTAACTCAGCTAATTATTTGATAATCATTTTATATTCAAAATAAATTATTCTCAAAAGATGAAAAAGTTAGTTAAAAATCCACACATAAAATCAATTATTATTTTGAATTGGAAATAAAATGTCTGAGTTAAATATATCAATTTAATTGAGATTAATTTAAAAAAATATTATTGTGTAATTTGGTCATAAACAGAGGTTACTTTATTATAATAACAGCGTGAAATTTTTGATTAATTAGGTAATGGGAGAATTCTAAAAATATAAACAATTTTACTAAACACATAACACGAATTTAATCTCATGAAGTAGAGGTTCTGAATTCTTAAATTTGAATTTCTTCAAGAGATAGATCGCAAAAATTTAAATTATCTAAAGCAAATTGATGCAAACATCTTTATGTCCAATTGGAATATATGGATTTTCTTAATATTAATTATGCACTATATGTCTGAACCTATGGATGTCTAGCTCATGATAAAAAGAAATTGAAAATTCATTTTAAGAATGTAAAGTGAAAAAAGACACCAGTTGATATTATATATCCAATTATAAGACAGTTTCAACTTTCAAATTAGCAAATTTTCTTTTGCTATTTTAAGTTTGTCAATTAGGCTTAACCGAGATATAATGAGGTACATAATTTTGCTAATAAACGTTGAAATTTTTTATTGCTGAATGTATAGAGGGAATATGCGTACCTTAGTAGCTTGTTTGATTAGGTACAATTTCAAAGTGTATGAATCAATTATCCGAATTACATTAAAAATTAATGCACAGAGCTTAACTTAGTGGACGTAAAGCAAAATAAATGCATCCGCTTTAAGAGCTGGTTTGCTCTTCTAGAAATATGGTACTTTATAAAATAATTTTCAATGTCATACTATTGCATTGTTTACAAAGTAATATTTTTCGTCAATTTTAAGCGTATCCACAAATATTTACGTATAACTACACTTTACTAATAGAATATCAATGCACACATCTCATGCCTTCAGAAATATTCTCGCATATTTCTGATTGCCATCATAATTTATTATTAAATAAGAAAATTACGATACAATGAATTACAACAAAGTATTGCCACCATCTGTATTTTCCATGAAGACAAAGTTTTACAATACAATCCATCCATAATTTGCAGTAGAACAAAATGAATTATGTCTATATCTTAGAAAAGTCTTAAAAATTCATTTTAGTATATTTCAGTAAATTTTTAGACATTGGTTATAAAATAATTACTAAAGAGATATTATCCCTACGAAATCCTAGACTTGCTTCAATAAGGAATCAACATTTTTCTCCTGAAATATTCCTCAAACAATTTTCTGAAAGTCAGAGTTGAACTTCGAAAAATTGATTGAAACCGACTTTGGCTCTTTTTTTGAAGCTTATAGATTTTGATTGGTCTACATTAATGTATAATTGGGTTTATGACGTCATTAACTAGATATCAATAGAATATAAAAGTTATAGTTTCAAGAACTTGCCTATGATGATTTTTTAAATCATTAAGCCTAATGCGATCCAAATGATGTTTATTAGAAATTATTAAAAAGCACAATAACTAACCCCCTCCCTATAATATGAACTAAAATGTAGTACTAGAGATAAAGCCATTTGAATCAAATATTATTGAATCCTTAAGATAACACTATAAATTTTACTTGAAGACTTTAGGCCTACAAAAATTTAAGAGCCCGCAAGTCTTTGTAATTAAACTGAACTAATACAAATGTAAAGGATGTTTTTCGCATTTAGCGCAGCCATCCGGCACGTTTTCTACTATAGAACCTGGGAGATTTCTGCATACGATTTAATAAATAATAAATAAATATATTTACATTGAACAATTTGTATATAAAATATCAAAATAAAAAAAATTAAATTTTAAAAAATATTTATACAATGAACTCTGGCAAGGGCTGATGCAGTCACAAATATCAGAACTTACATGCAAGCGGAAAGTAAACAAAAAAAATCAAAACATAAAGAAACAGCAACACTGTGAATATCAAATGGAAAATACAAAAATTGCTAAGATCAACACAGTGCAAGCGGTATTTAAATATTTCAAGTGATGATGGCAGAAATTTCAATACTTTTTTACCCGGTAAAAGAATCAATTCCGAATAGTATTGTTCTCAGTATCAATCATAGGAGATATTTGAAGTGTATTGTACACTAGTGGTTTTCTTACAAATCCATAAAATAATTTATACACAAATCAAAAATAATACTTCGGTATTGCACGCTACTTGACGGTGACGAGGTAGGATGGGATAATTAAATATATTCATTAGTTAGTTTTAGCACTTGTCAAGTGGGAGTAATTTGTTTTCATAAGGGCTGTAGTTTTCCTTTGCTACTTATTGTAAATGTACTAAGATAATTTTTCAAGCAGCTGAAAAAAATGTGATGTGAATACATTGCTAGACTTCATTTATTTTATAATTTTTTATATAAACACTTCAATTCAAGATATAGAAATAATGTAGTAAAGTGATTACTTAAAATTTTTAACATCTTGATAGCATTTGGTCCTAATGAAAGAATTCATAGAGAAACAGTTTACTCAACAATCCATTAAAAGCATTTTGCTAGTTGAATGATCGAGTTAGCGTCAATCTCTATTATATATGCTAGTGTCAACTGAAGAAAAAATATATATTCAGAAATTGCGTGAACAATAAATAAAGAGTCAAGAAAAGAAATAATACCTAAAATTTGATAAAACAAAACAGGGAATATTTACAGATTATAATTATAACGAACATGGGCTATGGAGATGTTAGTTTCTATCAGTAGAATAATCAAGATTGTAAAATGCATACCCTCGTTATTTCGTTTCAGTCTTTTAATATAATGCACGTAAGAGAAATTTTTAATATTAATTTGAAATTTTTTTAATCTACTTGGTTGCTTGCTGTATTTTAGAAATTCACTCCATATATTTATAGATGTATTTACAAATGAGTTTTCATTATTTGCTTCTTATTTCTATTTGTTCAATTTTATGTGTTCTTTTGTTTTGTATATTAATTAATTTGGCGGCAAGAAAGTCATTTTTGCTGCATGGGAACGTATATTAAATTATTTTGAAGAACGTTCTTAGGACATTTACATACATATAACATTGTGGATGTAGAAATCAGTTTGGGATATTTTATTTAGGCTCATTACTTACTGCTACTTTGATGGCCCAATTTAGTTGCTCGTAAACTTTTCTGAGAAATTTTTGGTTTATGTCTGTTAGGGGTATATTGGCATACTTGAAATAACTTAATACTAGAGAATGAATTCATTGAATTTTTGAGAAATCAGTTAATTGATTTAAGCAATTTTTTTCCATTTTTTCCTCCGCCAAGGAGGTTATGTTTTTGGTAGCGTTGGTTAGCAACTTTACGGAAAAAGTAGTAGATGGATTGACTTCAAATTTTCACCAGAGGTGCATCTCCGCCCAAGGAGAAATCTATTAAATTTTGGTGCTGATCCAGGCGGAGGTCTGCGCTCTCCGAGTGCTTTTCTAGTTCTAATGATATGATTTAGTTGTCTTTCAAAACTTAAATGTAAGTCAAAAATACTTCCGGGGTATTTACATCACTCAACTTGTTTATATGAACGTTTTTGAAGATAAGTTTGTTGTATGAAGTATAAGTAAATTCAGTTTTTGATTTAACAATGCAGACTTTGAGTTTTTAACAAATTCATTCTTAGTTTTAAAGATGAAAAATATTTAGCTACAAAATTTCAATTTTTTCGAGAGTTTTATTGAATTTTGCGGGAGATATATTTGAATTCAAGAATATTGTCTCATCTGCATATTGAACAACGTCACATGTTGTTAAATCGTACAAATCATTTATGGAAATATTAAATAGTAAGAGACCCAAAATTGTTCCCTACCGGACTATATTTTAGTAAATACCAAATCTAATCTGAAAAGAGTAATTATGCTTAACTCTTCCATACGATTGTACAAATAACTAAAAATGAGCCTATACTGTCATTATATAAACCTAGAAATTTAACTTTTTGTAGCAATATGCTATAATAAATGGAATCGAATGCTTTCGAGAGGTCTAAGGAAAGAATCATCCATTGTTCGTTTCCATTTTTAATTTGCTTTTATTAAAGCGTCGCTAGTAGAGACACCTTTACGAAAACCAAATTGCGTTTTGTAGTAAACATCATGTTTGCAAGGAGGTTCATAAATATGATTAAAAAAATTTGTTCAAATAGTTTTCTGGTGAAGAGGCGATTAAAATGGGTCTATAATTTAAGCAGTCATTTCTTTTATATTATAGTAATAGAAATATATTTTCCAATTTTACTCACCTGGAAAAAATGAATGCCTTATATATGCTTATAGAATGTAACATATTGGTTCACCTATGAGTTTTAGTATTAGAGAGGGTTTGTTGCATTTGGTTTTTAAATTTTTTATCGTTTTTAAGACTTAATATTTAGTTACAAAACAGAACAAAAAAGAGTGTGGAGTTGCTTTAGATTAATTGGAAAAAAATTTACATTCACACCATTGTAATTTCATAAATTTAAAAAAAATTCATTGTAAGCCTTTTAGGCTTTATGATTTCAAATTAAGTTGAAAATGGAAAGGAGAGAGAGCGTGGGGTTGATTTAGTTTTATTAAGAGCAAAAAGTAAATTCATTCTGTTGTTTTTTTCAAAATTTAGAAAATCTTCATTGAAAGCATTGTAGATTTATTTTTATTTTTAATGTGTTTATCTTTATAGTATATTTTTTATATTTTTTCAGTGTTCATGTTTTATTCTATTTAATGAAATGCTAATAAATTAGGCCGTAGTAACCCTACAATGAGTTGTATTTGAATGAAAATCATTTTTATGAATTAAAAATTGAAATGAAAATATCGATATTTTCAATTAATTTATTATCAAATGTAAATAGTTTGTACAATTCCTTATGGCATGTGCAAAAAAGGATTTTTCCTGATTATTATATTTGTCCCAATTTAATGATAGGATTTCCTTAAGTAACTACAATTGAAGTCGTTATTTCATTTTAAAACTGAATATTTGCTAGAGGGCATACTTGATAAAATCACTTGTTTTTGTCAGCATGCGATATTCAAATAATCAAAACGTTATTGTGCATATAATGAATATTATAAATACATTTCAATAAAGATAGAAAGTAAGGTAGACAAGTTGTAAATTTGCAAACATTTATCAAACTTTTACATGAAATTTGTTTAATTTAAATTTTTCATACACATTTAAGATCGAGAAATTAAAATTATACACACGGCGTTTAATAAGAAAAAAAATATTTGAATAAAATGTTAATATATGAACCTGGAATAAGTTATTTAGAAGAATAAAATATTGAGAAAATTGAAATATTTTAGGAATTACATGAATATGTTTCGAAACAAAAATGTCTCTCGTAAATCAGTAAAAGGGTATATATTGTACAATAATGACTGTATGACCATTCGATGTTGAAGTGTTACTAGAAATTTATCCTTCGTCTGGTAGATATATATATATATATATGCTGCATAATTAATGGCATTTTTTAAGTAGGAAAAGATGCTTTTAGTATCCAGGTTGAAAATATGTTTATAGTTTAAGTAACATATACAGAATGCATTTGGGGTTACAAGTAATGCCTGTATTTTGCAGGCTCTTCTCGATTATCAATATAAGGCCAATCCTGTAGTCTACTTCTGAGCGACTCAGACGAGGAAGACGAACCTGTCGCACATGTGGGTGTCAGGGCTATACGGTGCCTGCTTGATGAGTCGAATATTCTTATTACCAATGTAATCCAATGTCTGGAGGCATGTGACCACATATTGTCCTGAATTAAACCCATGCTCTCCTTCTGAATACGATAACATTACATGAGAATTGGATGCTCATGTTATGCAAAAATTGGATGTACATTTTTGAATCAATATTACGTTCACCATGCATTGGCACACAAGAAATTTCTTCTCATGCTGTTCGTCTGGGAATTTGAAGACGATCCATATCTCCTGGTGCCATCCATGATCCAACGTCTTTTTGGAAGAAAGTGCCTGCAATAAGATCACACTAACAGTTATCACCTACTCAGAATTGTTTTTGATTTTATGCAACATTATATTTTAATGTGTGTAAAAAACGCGCTTAATTTTAGTTTTTGTAAGTGTGAAATCATATGCATCGTGTTGTGTAAACTAATTGTCACTATTCAGATAAATGACTGATTTTCAATCCGAAATATTTATCTGAGTAAAAAACATTTTATCTAGTTCCCATATTTTTAGAACAGTAAGAACCAAATTACTAGGGGAATGATGTAATTGCCCCTATATATCCAGAATATTGGAATATTCCTTCACTGGTATTTAGAGCTCCAGCAGATCTAATTGGCAAGCCATTATACCTTATCTTTATTAATCCATAAAGCGTAATTGCCTTGCAAAGTGTCTCAAAAAATGTATATATGACTCTAGTTTTTTGCCACAATTTACAGTTCTGCATCAAAAGCATCACCAATTCCTAAAAGTTTCGAAAACTCATATAGGGCAAATCAAATAACAAAATGAATTATTTAGCATAAAGGGAAGGCTTGGCTTAACATCATCAACTTAGTTATTTGACAAAGCTTTGTAATTTGTTAAATCAAATAGCCTGTATGAAGAATATAGTAGTCAGCAACTACATGGAAGAATTCAAGAATTACATTAAGTCGACAAATTGAAAGCATTAAGTGATGGACTTGGATCGAAAATTCAAACCCAAGCCCAGATCGGCCCATCCTAGAAATGTTTAGCCCCGGTCGAATCCGGCCTGATCCATTTAAAGTAGTGCATATTAGGGCCATTTTATAATATTTGTCTCAAAAAAAATTTCTCCAGTTTTAAGATTTGCTACCCTGAAATTTGATATGTTAGAAACTTCGAATATAGTTTACACATAAAAGAGTATACGATACGAATGTAAAACTTCAAAATGTATATTTTATTTTTCAACTAATTGCTTATAACTTCTATAGCATTCACTGGATTTACGTTGATTTTCATGCACTGTTGCGTAATAGTTTTCGGACCATTTTTCAGCCCACCATTTCCAAAAACATGTTCACAAGACCATTACAACCAAATTTAAATCCCAAAAAAACTATTAATGTTATAAAAAAATGATGGATGCAAAGCATGATAAAAAATGATTAAAATGCAAAATAATTACAATTTTGGTAATTACGGACTACAGAGCAAATATTTGCAAAACACAATATGACTATTTGACTACAGATGAGTTACCCAGGCTTTGAAATTCCCAAAATTGTAAAACCGCTTTCAAATTCAGTAAAATTTATGTCAAAATCATAACTTTCCATCAAAATTTATTCCATCTAAAAAGCGAGAAATGGCAGTAACTCTTCGTTAGATTGTTTATGCGCGACGTAAATTCCAATTTAGAATCAAATCCTATACTTAGATATTTAAAAGAATTAATTGGCGATGCATGATTAAAACTAAGTCAACAAATTGTATATCTAAACGCATGCACTCAAAATATTCTTTGTAAAATAAAATTAATGAGAAACTTATTCATAAATACCTCTATAAAACTTTGGAATGACTTAGTTAAGGAAATAAAGCAACTGAATAATTTGTAGATATTTAGAAACAAGTAATATTTCTGTAATTCTAAAATATACAGAAGTGAATTCAATTGAAAGAGTTTCAAATTACGCATTACTCTACTAACAAATTTAAGCCTCATACTAAAAATTTGCAAAGTTATATATATATATATATATATATATATTATACCATCATTATTATCTGTTGGCTCTTGCACAAGTACGCCTTCCATTCCACATTGTGCATTTCATCTTAAGCTAGCTAGGCATTTTCTACAATTTGTGATGGTTTCTAATACTTTTAAACGCTGGTATAGTCTTTAAACCGCTTTATTATCTGAACTTCAGGTATGCAAGGAATTTGAAGGTTTTTGCAAAAATGGAATTTTCCATTTGAAAAAATAGCTAATGTTTGTATGCACAGAAATTATATTATTGAAAACTTCCACAATAAAAGGAAGCAAACTTGCCCATCGAAGCTTGAAAGTCCCAGACTTCTGAAATTTCTTTATAGGTGTTGAGAAAACTGCTCGAAAATGTGGAGAAAACGGTTAGTATCTTTGAATATACTGTAAACAGTTTTGGTTAAATATTTTTTTTCTTCAAAGTCATGACTTATAAAGAAAGTTCTTAGCAAATGTACCACTTGTTAATGATCCTCAGATAGCATTGTTACTTCTGAGACTGTCCACTGAATCAGGTAATTGAGACACTGGTTGAATTTGATAATGCTGTAGATCAACATCTTGAGGATTTAATCAATATTGAAGTTACTCTTCTTGCAAAGATACAGGCGTAATTGTGTCTAAGAAGGACTTGGTCTTCGTTTTCTGCTGATCATTCTTCAGCACTCAATCAATGCAATTGGTTTTATTATAAATGAAGTAATAAATTCTATAATTCCAGTTTCTTCTGATGATCAAATAAATGAACAAGAATCTTTTCCATCAGTTATTCATCAAATGCTATTGACTCAGAGATATCAATGAATCTCTAACAGAGGTGTTCTTCTCTTGCAAAAGCTACATTACTTTCAGCTGTCTTAACTAATCACACATCAGAGTGGCTTCAAGTGATGCCTTCTCCAGTATTATGATTCAAATTGGAAGGCGAAGAAGTTCAACAACTTATTAAACTACGTCTGTGATATAAATTTTTTTCATGTTGGAAAGACTTGCAGTTTGTGTGTTAATAAAGTTCTAGATAAATTTGGACATCATGCTACGACATACAGACATACAAGCGAGGTCCTGATGGTATATATTGCCATAATTCAATAAGAGATTCAATTTACAGATCCAATGCTAGAATAAGGAGCAAATCTTAATGGAAATAAGCTAAGAACCAGAAGATTGACATATACAATGTGTAATTTGGGTGCAAATGATGTCATAGTGATGCATCCTCTTCAACAAAATCTCACAAAACGGAGCGAGTGTAACTTATATCAGTTGTTGCTCATCTTTAGACAATGAAGTATATTTGCAACTAAAAATCATATAATTATTAATCTTTCAAGTAAAGTAGAATAATTTAATAAAGTCAAATACCTTTGAAAAATCTATGCTTCAGAAGTAGAATAATTTTTTGTAAAATTCGACTTGCTGTTGAAATTTTTAGGCATCTGTTTGCATAAAGGCCTCCTAAATATTTTAGCCTAATGTGTTGTTCACTATTTGGGAACATTTGCTTTTTTTGAATAAGAACTGTATACATTTTTGAAGATGTTAACTCCATCTTGTAATCTTTTGATATTTTGTTCTAAATTATTTATTCAATAATATTTTAGAAATTTTCTATTTATTCCTTACTCTTAATAATTCGAGAATTCTTTTAATTTTTAGGTGTAGATAAAAATTTTTTCATCAATTTCCCAAGCTTAATTATATATTTCACCAAATGATAAAATCAACGTCATCTCAACGGTGTATTATTGCATTTGAAAGTAAATCAGAGCTTATAACCAGTGCATTCCATCCAATCTAAATCTTTTCCGCCACTGATCCAAATAAGTCATATGAAATCTTAAATTCAGAAAAAGTGAAATTTAAAAACAATTTTTTATCAAAAATCCCTTTTTAAACTCAACAATTGAACTATGGGATAACTTACCATTTGAAATAAAACGCAGAAAAATGTTAAAGTCAAATCAATTACTATGTACTTCCGTAAGCAATATATCACTAAAATTGTTTCTACTTCATGGAAAAGATTTCAGTTTTTCAAAAACATCATTAATTATAATTATTAGCAATAATCTGGATAAATTATGAATTCTGTATCCATGTTTTTGTTGTCGTGTTTTATTGTTTTTTTATTTCATGTTATTATTGACGAATTAAATGTAGCATTAGCAGTTTTTGTTGAGATGTATAATTATGTCAATGTACAACGCTTAGCAAGAAATTTTATTCTATTCTATTCTATACAAAGTTTTATCCAATGCAATTGATTATTTTCAAGTAAGAATCATAGAATTTATTTATATAGAATTTAAGAAACCAAAATCTAACAAAAGAAATTAATAGAAAATGAACTAAATATATATATATATATATATATATAT
>CABFPE010000129.1:709320-734998 GCA_900660155.1 Hofstenia miamia | reverse complement strand
ATACACACAAATATGATTGGTACTTTTTTTCTATTGGTGCAGAAGTTATTTGTTTACTTTATTTTAACTTACAAAGTTCCAATTCTTCTCAATATGCCTCTCAGCGATGCAATTCGAAATCAAATAATTAGCCTAAGTAAGCATACCATTGCCAGCAATCATTAGATAGCAGAACGGCTTAATTTACATGCTCGTACGGTTGGCAGAATAATTTCTCATTACGAAAGAACTGGCTCAACCACTCCACTGTATCGTGGGAGATGTGGTGATCAAAAGAAGCTTTCTGGAAGAGATAAGCGCCGTGTGGTCAATGCAGCTTTAACAAATCCCAGAGCTTCATCAGCCTCTATACAGCGACAAACTGGTGTAAATGTAACTCCCAGACGTGTCCGTCGTGTTCTTCGTATTTCTGGTATCATTGCCTATCGCCCAGTGAAGAAGCCTTTCCTTAGCAGACACCAGAGATTGCCAGTCGCTTTCAATGGGCACAACAGCTGCAGAACCATGACTGGACTAGAGTACTGTTCAGTGATGAAACAATGATAGACATCTCTTAACAGCGCTCTCAGTATGTTCGTAGACGTCGTGGAAGGCCTGTCACCGCTGCCCAAATTAACAGAACATCTAAATTTCCTACAAAGGTTATATTCTGGGTTTGCATCACTTCTCAAGGTCTTGGTCCTCTCTACGTGTGTCCCAGGAATATGAATACTGAAGCCTATTGTACAGTAATTGATGAGTGCATAGTGCCCCATAGTAAGCAAGTCTTTAATGGCAATCAGCCCTGGCAGCTTCTGCAGGATAAGTCCACCTGCCACACTTCAGCCCGCTCCAGAGCGCATCTTGCTGCTAACCAAATCAATGTAATCGAGTGGCCTCCAAACTCCCCAGACATGAGCCCTATAGAAAATCTTTGGGGTGCCTTCAAGCAAAAGGTTATGGCCGTAAATGTATTCACCCGCCAACAGCTTATTGAGAGAGCCAAACATGTTTGGACAACTAATCGACAACTTGCGGATATGTGCCAGAAACTGGTTGGCTCTATGCCTATTCGTTTCCAAGCTTGCAATGCTGCTAAAGGGTCAAACACTCGCTATTAAATGCATAAATTATTGCTATAGACTTTATAATGTCTTACTGACTTTGTATTTGCAAATTTAAAATCTTTAAGTAGGACAAACTTCATGTCCAACACTGTATTAATACATTTTTTAAATATAATCAGAAATTGTATTATGTACATGCTAAAAATTTTCGTTTAGATACCATTCGATTCTATTGATCCTGCTGACATTCGGTTTCAAACAATGGCTAAACTTCAGTCCACATCTAGATGGAAGATTGCAGGTTGGACAAAGGGCAGAGATGAGCCATGTCTTTCAGATTTGAGAAAATTTAACATTGTGCGAATGTCTCCTCTGCCCAATTTTGAGAAGATCGAAATCCGAAGTAGAATAGACGAAACGAACTTTGTTCCAGAGCCCGCTGAAAGGCTCAAATTTTTGTTTGTATTTTTTAAGATTTTTTAAATATACTTACTCGTGTTTTATTTAGTACTTTACTTGAAAAAATAGACGTTGTGAAAATATTGGTATTATACATTGAATTTCATTATTTTAAAACATATTTTACATTTTTCGTAATGAAATTCGTCTATGAATGAAGTAGCCATTATATTTTAGCCATTGACGTAAAAATCATGTTTAATATTCTAATTGAATATTTATTTATTATATTTAAAATATTTTTAAAATTTTTGAAAAAGAGTTGGCATATTTTAAATAACAGAAAACTAAGGAATATGAAATTCAAAATTTCATTTTAAAAAATTTGTTTGTAATTGGTAACTTTACAAAGATATAACTTGAAAGGGGTAATGAAAAATTGCATAGTCTTTTTAAAACAGCTATAGTTGCAAGAACACGTTTCTGATATGATTTAAAGTATCTCTAACAGAGATGGAACTGGGGCAGATTTTTGTTAACTGCCCTGCCCCATTTTCACGTGCTGAAATCATCCCACGTTTTATATTCTACCGTCCCAAATTGGCCTACTCAATATACCGAATCACTTTTTTTCAATGTCAATTTTTAATATGCCAACGCAATTTAATGATATTATTAATAGCAAAATGAAATTTAATTTTAACTCTATAAAGCTTTTTATAAAGCTAATATTTTATTTAATACATTTATGCAAGGACAATTGCACTCCTTCCAATGTAACTTCAAAGCCTATTGACTAAAAATCAGATCAAAATGATCTTGCTAATATCATTCAATAGAATCAAATTTTACCAAGCCTGAAAATGCCTGGTAATAAATTTTTCAAAGTGCGATTAAATGTCCAAGTAAATCAAATTTTTAAGCAGAGAAATTTAATGTAAAAAATACTTTTACAATCTTTAAATTTAAAATCTCTTACTTCAATCTTTCTTAAATAAAAAATGTTTTTGCCCCATGGCTACCCACTTTTGAAAAATCTTGCCAAATACCCGCCTGACTTGCCCTGTCCGCCCTACTTCCATTTTTGATCTCTAATATTAAGGCGAAGTTAGGATCCAAACCTTTTTATTACTTTAAAAATGAAATAATTTATAATTTAAAAATTGTAGCATTTTCTAAATTTGGGATCATGTTTAAATTCAATAATTGTCAAATGGTTAACCCTGATCGATTCCCAATACATTATTACCTATATCAATTTGGAAACGGATCCTAAAATTTATTTTAGATGGTGTGCGTACATTAATAAATTTATACATAAGCTCTGACTTTGCATTTAATTCATTACCAATAAACAGAAATGAACAAATTTGTATATCTAATAATAATGTGAATTTGGAGTCTACGTAAAAAAAACCATACTAATTGCAACTGCAAACACAATTTCGATATTAGTTAAATCCGTTCATCAAAAGCATTCAAAAAATGTTAGCGTAGATTAGTGCTAATAAAATTTGAAAAAAATTTGCATTAATATTAGGTATTTTTAATATATTTTATTCACAATTTTGATACATAGTGTGCTATAATAGTACTGCGCAATTTGATGATGCAATTTTAAGCAATTGTAATTTATGGCGGCTTGACCATGAGCCAATCAACCAAAATTGCGGCGTTAAACTTTTAAGTGACGGGAACTAAGCATCACATTATATTTGTGGAAATTGGTGGTTTATTACCTCAAACAATACCGAAATACATTCTAACCAAAAATAATTAAGTGACAAGCACTAAGCAAACAACAACAACGATTACATTTCAATCAAAACTTTCATCACAAAGGGACCGCATTTTTGATGGACAAGTATCCATAAAAAAAGAACCAATGAAATTTGTTTATATTGTTTAATATAAATATACAAGCTTATGAAATATCATCATTTTATGGTATCATGTCTTATATTAACTTTCTCTCGGACGATAAAGCAACAGCACTTGCTCTGGAACTGCAAGAAACCAATCTTATTAAAATGAAGCGAGAATTAGATGACGAAGATAGCGATGGTGAGCTATTTTTTGATCAGTAAGTGACTGCAATGCTGTGCCATGTAAGAACCTCAGGCAGTCTTACTATGGCAAATAAGAATTCTAAAGGAAAGAAGATGCTTACAGAGGCCAACTACCACAAAATGTTAGTCTTAGCGTAAGTATATATTCATAATTATATTTATTTAGAGATATTAATTCGGGAGATATATTCGTGATGTTCACCAAGTCTGAAGCTGAAACGAAAGTTTTTCTCAGAATGGCTGATCATGGAATTTCAATTGGAAAAATGCCTATGATTCTTGATCCAGAATATACCAAGCTGTCTTTGGATCAGACATGCATCATTAAAACGAGAAACGCTTTTTCTCAGAATGGCTGATCATGGAATTTCAATTGGAAAAATGCCTATGATTCTTGATCCAGAATATACCAAGCTGTCTTTGGATCAGACATGCATCATTAAAACGAGAAACGCTTTGGTAGATGTAGAGTTGGATGATGACAGAATTGCATTGCGCCCAATAGAGCTGCAAAACGACAGCAGCTTTAAATGCTTTTGTGAAACAGTGGACGCCTCCATTATTAAGTTAATAGGTATTTTTGCAAGTACCTGCTGCAGTGGGAATCTATGCGATGGTGCCTATGGAATGCCATGCAGTATTTGTATGGATGTTAAAGGAAGTGAGAGATGGAACATCACCATCATTTTTAAACTGCTCAAAATCAAGAAGAAAATGGAAATTAACACTACGGCGTTAACAAGATACCTATTCGAAAGAGAAGCTCTCAATGTAAGTATATTTTAGTTTATAAGCCTTTGATGTGCGCTATGAATTTAAAAATTCTTTTAAGCTTAAAATTTAAGCCTTAAATGTTGCGTAAATAAACTTTATTATGCAGAAAAGTCATACGCATTATAACCATAAATTAATGCTAAATTCGGACTTACTATTTCATTTTACTTGAATCAATTTGTAAACCACTTGGATTTTTTTTAAATTAACTACTGTATGTTGGTCGTACTCTTAAGGAATATTTCACCATGATCTGACTTGATCCTATGTAGTGTTTGTGTTGTGGCATAGTTAATATAATCTGTTAATTTCTAATTTAAGATTACATACCTTGTATATTTGAGTAGCTATAGTAAATTTGTTTAGATGCCTATCTCCTCTATTAACTTGCAGGAATTGAGAAATAAGGGTATGAAGAAACTGCAAGATATACAACAGTGGAAACTATATGGCTTGTCGCGAGGAAGCGACGAAACTTTCTCCGATATTAAAAAATTTAATGTTGTTCGCATGATTCCACTCGGACATTTTCAAAAAATCGAGCTGGCGATTGCCGAAAATGAGACACATTACGCAGCTGGACCCTCAGAAAGGATCGCAAGATTGATTTAAATACTTTTTTTTGTGATTGAGAACATAGCTTGTAATTTTTTTGTATGCCTAACAAATATCATTTATTATTTTAATTACAATTAAATATTATGTGATATGTAAAAATACCATATTTACCACATCACTAGCAGTAATCCAAAGTTGGTCTTTAAACATTTTTTATTATCTATATCAATTCGGAAAGTCATTCAAACTTTTAAAAATTCAATTTTAAATGATAGCAGTATATTTATAAATTTTGAATTACATTCAACCCTTCACTTGATGATGATGATGATGATGTTGCCCTAAGCAATTGCAATAAATGGCGGCTTGCACTCAAGGCAATCAACCGAAATTGCGGTGCGGTTGATGAAATCAGTAAAGATGGTGACAATGTTTGGACTGAACATGATACCAGTTTAATTTCGTTTATTAATCGTAATCTATTTGAACAACAAGAAATATTAATTTGTAAAGGTGTTCTAATGAGGGCTACTTATAATGATCAAACTAAAAATTTTACTCAGGGTCAGGTATGTATTTTTGAATCCTTTAATCGTTTAAAATCTACTAGAACAGTAAAATTTGCCTCGCCGAGTATCAGAATTCTAACACACGGAGAATATTAGAAAATCACTACTAGAGCGACAAAACAATTGCTAGAAGACCCCAGTTTCCCCTAAAACACTACGTTGCTGCTACTATTCATAAAGTAATTGGGCACACGATTCCCAACATAGCAACACAGTTTTCTCAAGTTCATTCAAAATGCAAATTATGGCTAAAAGAGGAATTGCCTGTTGTCTTATCAAGAGTAAAATGCTTACAAGGTTTAACATTAGGTAGCTACTAGTACCCTTGCCGCAAAGACATCACAATGGGATTGTTATACAGATGAAGTTATGTCGAAAATTGCTAGTTAATTTTTGTGTTCAAATGAAGAAAATGTTAATCGTGTTGTTGAACAAAAGTCATCAGATTTTTTATCCATTTCATTGAGAGCTTCCATCACAACTTGATGTTTATTGTTATTTGTTGGTGAGCACTAGAATACAGAACTGTTGGTGAAACTTGTGATTTGAGGCGTAGATTAAATGAGCACAATTCAGGTCATGGTGCTGAGTTTACGCGACCAATTCATCGGTGCCCTTGGGCTCTGTAAGCATATATCACAGGTTTTTCGGGAGAATATGATTCCAGAGAAAATATTAAGAAAAGGCGAGGTCTAGAGTTTCAGTGGCAGAGTGAAATTCGTGAGCGTCGTCCAAATATTCAAAGATGTGCTGCCGAGGTTGTTTCAATTTTAATGGAAGAATATGCTGGGACTACTATGGTTATATGTGAAGAACTCACTGTTCCCCGTGAGAACTAGCTCAATTTTAATTCAACCATTTTGCTATGCTGTAATTTTCTTCTAAATTGATTCCCTTGAGACCTGTTCATGCAGAAACATCATTTTGTTGATTTCCATGGAGATGTTTCTTAAATTCTCACTCTATTCACTTCTTCAACTGAGTGAAATTTTACCCACAGGCTACTAAATAATTGTTTATATTTGTCACATCCTTTTAAATTCATTGGGATGTATTTTTTTAAATTGGCGGTATATTTTTTCTTGATTGCTAGTAATTTCTTGTGACTGTGCAAGTAGTATTTGTTGTTCTGTGGCGGCTCTTGTTTATTCATTACATTTATATATAATTTGATTATCTAATGTATTACATTTTTAAGTATATTTGTTGTTTAATGACGGTACTTTATTTTACAGTTATTTTTCATATTTATTTTTGCTGTTTCATGTAACCGGTTTTATCATTAAGGTCCGCAATTTTCAATTTTTCAATTTCATGCTTGCTCTAACTTGCTCTACATTTTGAGCACGTGTTTTTCATTAATATTTGCATTTTCTATTGTTATGTAGTTCATTGTAATTTGATGAGATTGTTATCAATGTTTTTGTACACCAGTATTGTCATGTTTCGATTGGTTCATATGTTAATCATACTACTATTATTATTATTATATCTTTATTATTGCTACAACCGTTGAGATTACTCCGGTTTGCTGGCTCTTTTTAGTTTCAGCTATACATTCTTATGAATGTCTATGTTCATCATCATCCTTGTCTTGTGTTTCATCATCATTGTCTTGTGTTTCATCATCATTGTCTTGTGTTTCATCATCATTGTCTTGTGTTTCATCATCATTGTCTTGTGTTTCATCATCATTGTCTTGTGTTTCATCATCATTGTCTTGTGTTGTGATTGTGTTCGTCTTGGTAAAACAACCAAAAAAATTAAAAGACCCAAAAAACCAAAAAAAAGAATTCGTGGTATAATGCAATACAACCTCACTCACAAGTGCGGGCGATGCAGGACGAGCCCTGTCGAATTCAGTTGTAGACGTAAAATGACTATTTATCCAACACTATTATCTTGTGCAGTTGCTGTCCCAGAATTGATTGTTTGTTTCACCTCGTATTATGAATCATACTGTGTTCGTATTGCAAACAATTAAATTTTAGTTATTCCAATCTTCCTTTACAGAGCATTTTGTGTTGTGTACAGGAGTTAATGCTTGGAGACATATATATATATATATATATATATATATATATGTATTATATATAGTATTTTAGATTTATAATGGATCATATAATGTTGCAGTTGTGGAAGAGATATATATATATATATATTTAAAAATGTTAAAAAAATTGAAGTTGCACAGTATTTAACGTTTCAGCTTGCTTTTCATATCATGCAAAGCTATACTTCAAGAAATGGATGCAAATCACTTGCTACTTTGATTATGTTGTAATTGTCATTTGTAAACAATTTTTGTTTTATATATTTGTAATTACAATGTTATTCATTCTTTATTTTTCTTATAGTGACAACATGTCACATTTATTACCTTCAAAGCTTTTTACTGAAATTGAAGTACCAGCAAACAATAGAAATCATCAAATAGCTACAAAAAATATCAAACAAATAAACCAGAATATTACAATGTTTGTCTCTTATATAGTGAAATGTGTTTGTAATTTTATGCTTGCATCAGTTTAATTTTCAAGATGCAAATTTTTCCTTTTTTTAATGTTTTGCTTTAAAATATGATTTTAAATTTTAGAATTCGATTTTACAGTACTAATGAAATCAACATAAAACAACAGTTTTTTATACATAATACAGTGGCTACCAATTAATTTGCTTCAAAGGGGTGTCAGACAAGGGTGGTTGGGTTGGGTTTAACGCTTGAATAGACTGTCTAAGTTTATATAACAGCAGTCCATAACCTTAGTGATATATAACAGCAAAAAATATATATTGCAAATTATTTGAAATCACCATTATCACTGATCAGTAGGGCCTGGTATTTAGGTTGTTTACCTAAAACTACCTAAATTTACCTAAGTGAGGCCCAAAATTGGATTTTTACTTAAATCAAGGTTTACTCAATGACCACCTAAATATTTTGTTTACTATAGTAATTGGGTTAGGGTATGATCTTCATTTGACTATACAAAGCAAATGCAGAAATGCTTCTAAATATTTTGATGATAAAAAGGGTTTAAATGTCAATCTTTATGCTGTGTTCCATTACAATATTTGTTGAGGAGACATTTTATTCACACCAATAATAATCAATACAATTGAAGGTCATGTGAACACTTCGGATATTTGAAACTTAACAGCTTTACAAAATATTTAAAATGTTTAAATGGCCGGGAATTGAAAATTATGTAACTTTTTCAGGAGCTATTTAAACAACAAACTTACAGAAAGTTCAGCATTTGAGTTGGCCGTTGAGAGCCGAGACACTAATTGACGTTTTCTTCCAAGAAGATTGGTGAGTTGAACCAAAATAGTTAAGAACTTGATGGAAAACCCGCCAATCGTTGCAGTACTCTCTATCAATTTTACAGGAGAAGACTCGGAAGTACGACCGAATTGCTAAACGCGTGATTACGTAAAAAAACTGTAGGCCTACTATAATATTCTAACTCAATTTTACGAACTTAGGAGCATATAAGTGAGCGCCAAAATAAGCTAGCATGTAAATAATAGTTATAATCAAACAACAATTATGATATTCATAAACGTATTTAACGAGAATAAGGCATTGATTAGTTAATTAAAAACCAGAAAACGCACATTGTCAACCAGGTGCTAACTTTTTGTTAGATGTATCGCTACCATAATATTCAATTTTAATATACTTAAACAGGATGCTACTCTTCTGTCGAACCTTAATTAACGTCAAGAGCCTAACCGACTAATTGTGGGTCGCTTTTAAATGTGATTTTACAACACAGACCATAAATCGTGAACATTTAAAAAAATATTAACTACAGCAGAAATTTGCATTGAAACATTATGGAGTTAACATTTAAAAATAGTTAACATTGAAGAGAAGTGACATCTAGCATCCTTTCAAAGTGAATAAAAGCGCACAGAGAAACCACATGTTTCCACTAAGTCATTCCCTTTTTGTGCAATTATGAAGCCTTATACGCCCATTTGCCAGAGTTATAAATTTTCATGCTCCAGGCCCACAATGCAATGCAATTTCAAAAGATTTGACAACAGTGTTTTATCACATAAAAATTACCTATTGAATAATTTTATAAAACACACATTTATTCATTATCGACATAGAAATGGGAAGATTATTGGGTTTCCTTTTTATTATACACATTTTTTAGGTGTAAAAAACTGTTTCCGTGAAACACCTAAAAAGTATGCAAATTAAAATACAATTAAAGACAACGTATGAAATACGTTTCTACTATTTTTGTTTATCAAAGAAGCCAAATACCTTTCCAATGCTGATGTTAATTAGAAAATAATAGGACATCAAAGAAATCTCTAAAAACGTTTCCTAATATTAAGATTAATAATAATCTTTATTATTATTATTATTATTATTATTATTATCGCGTTGCCCAAGGCACTGTACTAGGACCGATATTGTTTTCTCTTTATGTGAATGATATTTCCGAAGCAATTCCTAATGGAACTATATATCAATTTACCGATGATACATGTGCACTAAGAAGAGCTCAAAATCCTTATGAAGCGACCAGACAATTAACCAAAGACATCGAAGACCTAATTGTATATTTTAATATAAATAAATTGAAAATTAATGCAGATAAGACACAATTTATCATCTTTTCACTGATGGATCATAAAAAAATTCCCGAAAATATTAATGGTAAGATATGTGATAATGAAATTAAGCAAAGCAATTCTTAATTATCTCTGAGTAGTGATCGACAAAGAAATGAAATTTAATGAATTTCTTTCCGTAAAATTACGAAAAATGGCAGCTGGTGTAAAATACTTATTTCATCTTAGGCATATAGGGAAATCATTTCATACAGAATTAATAAACTCATTTGTTTTAAGTCAATTTAATAATTGTTCTTTTTTATTTCAAAGTATCAACGCTCATAATAGGTCATCCTTAGCAAGAATATATAATTGGGCCTTAAGATCACTAAATTTTATTGATAAGCATCAATCAGTCCGTGAACTTCGATTATCTTATAATATTTTGTCTCCACTTTATTCTATTCAGTATCAATCTTTGTGTTTAACTCATAAATTTATAAATGAATGCAATTCTCTACATTTTCTACAACAAAATATTCAACTCAATCAAAGAACAAATAAAATTTTCAGTAGAATTAACTGGCTGGACTTTTTTACATTTAATTACTACAAAAATGGAACCAAATTATAAGCTTTTAAGAAAAAAACTAAGTATTACTTATTGAAAAGCAGTCGTTAAATCAAAATTTGTTCACAGCGATAGCTTTACTTGATTTAAGTAAAAAATTTAAATCAATTAATTTCGATATTTTAAAAGAAAAATTAAGGGGATAAGGTTTTAGTATTAATACAATAAATTTTATTATGCGTTTTCTAAGCAATCGCAAGCAACGAGTAAAAATTGACAAAATTTTTTCAGAACATACCATTACAAATTTGAGTGTACCCTAAGGAACTGTACTAGGCCCTATTCTATTTGCATTATAAGTAAGTGATATTTCAAAATCTTTGGAAAACTATTTATCAAATACGCAAATGATACTTGCATGCTACGAACAGCAAAAAATCCATTTGAGGCAACTAAACATTTGATAAAAGATATTCAAAATCTCGTAACTTATTTCAATTGCAATAAACTAAAAATTAATCTAAAAATTAATTCTGATAAAATACAATTTATCATGTTTTTATCCAAAGAACAAAAGAAGTTTACTGAAAATATTAGTATTAATGTTTGTGACACTGAAATTATTCAAAGCACATTCGTAAATTACCTTGGTGTACTATTAGATAATGACTTACAATTAGATTATTTTTTTTCCCAAAAATTAAAAAAGATGGCATTTGGAATCAAATATTTGCATAATTTGCGTCATGTAGGAAACACGTTTCATGTAGAACTAATTAATTCATTTGCGCTGGGTCAATTTAATTACTGTGCATTTCTCCTTTCAAAATATAACATCGCAAAAACGTTCATCACTATAAAAAATTTTTAACTAGTCATTTATAACACTGAATTATATTGAAAATCACGAGTCTATTACGCAATTAAGATCATCATCATATGATATTTTAGCCCCGAGTTACTTTATTCAGTATCAATCTCTATGTGTATGATTCATAAATTTATTCATGAATTAAGTTCATTAAGTTTTCTCAATAATTACGTTAAAATCAAAAAAAGGAAAAAACCCTTTTTAGTGTCAATAATAGTCAAGGTGCATTTTCATTGCTCAATTTTATGGAATGAATTAAGTATCGATATAAAATGTGAGAAAAATTATAAACAATTAAAAAAAATAAAACAAATTTTATTGAACAAACAAAAATTATTGGGCCTAGATAATAATCTTAATGAAAGATCGAATTATTTTTTAAAACTGCCCTTTAATTAATAATGCATATGTAAATAGTTTTGTAAGTATTTTTGTCATGTGTTTTGTAGACTTTATATACATATCTATTATATAAAGGGCAAAAGGTGTGTGTTTGTCGGCTTATAACAGAAACTTTTAGACCTAGGCACCAACACCATATATTTTTTTAACCCCCATGACCTCCTGAAGGTTTTAGGCACTTTTAATCAATGACTTAAATAGTGAACTAATTATTGACTTAAGTGTTCCCATACTTCATCTCTTTATATAAGTGGCATTTCATAGTTTAATTGACCACTTGCATAAAATCATGGAATTATAAAGTTTTAATTTTTTTTTCAAAATTTTTAATATGGAATTCCTGCGAATTTATTGAATCAACTGTAAATCTTCCATTTTACAAATTTACCATCATACAGCCCAAACTACAGCATGTAATTCCATGATGATACATAACATAAAAAATATACCTATTAAATTCAAAAACATTTACATCGAACATCTTCGCTTTATTAGAAATACAGTTTTTTTCTTTCTTGTGGTTGGCAGTTTGAAAAAATGTTCAAATTGAAATTAATTGAAATATATTATTTTGACTATATATAAATAATTTGAAAGGAATGGGGGATTTTCACTAAAATTTAAATTTGAATATTTTTAGCTAAAATGTTTAACTTAATTTAAATTCCTTAAAAATAAAAAACCAATAAAAAATATTTGCAAAATTTTGCAGAAATTCACTGTCTCTCTTTTGTTCAGATGATGTCACTACCTTTTGAATCATAAAACGAATACTTTGTAAGATGAATTTTCTGGAAAATCAAAAGGTAGTGACATCATCTGCACAAGGAGACAGTGAATTCTGCAAAATTTAGCAAATATTTTTTAATGGTTGCTTTATTTTTTAAGAATTTAAACTAAGTTAAACATTTTAGCTAAAAATATTTAAATTTAAATGTTAGTGAAAATCCCCCATTAATACCTTGATTAAATGTCGTTTGGAGTTGAGATGCATCGTTTTATTCAACTGACATTTAAATGCAGAAGAGATCTGTGAGGCAACTGCACCAGGAGTTTTGTTGCTGTGGTCATAATATGATTCGATTGGCTGGGTTTCAAAATCATAGGGACTCCAAACCTAAATTAACACTAAACTACTTTCAACTAGAAAAAACCTGAGCTCGACTGGGTCTATATTATTTAATAATGCATTGCTTAGATGTTATGAAGCGGTAGAAACAGGTCAAGCCTGCTTCAACTACCCTATGGACGAGATATAATTTACAATATTTGAAACAATTAAATTACGATTTAATTTTCGCGCTGTATTCATTAAATAGATTAAATTTATTACATATATACAACAATTATGTATTATTGCTAAACGCTCATCCCCTTTCGTTGTATGCATTACCACACAGCGGTCCTGGAAATATCATCGCAGGCGTGGGGTCAAGGCTGTAATATGGCTTTCTCTACCATTTATAAACCACTAAATGTGAACAGTATTATAAAAGTTTGAATTATAATTTGCAATTTTCGTGTTCAATAACTTACTTCGGAATCTGGAATGGAAAAACTTCCAACACCATGTTTTTCAAACGCAATGCGATAAAGGTAATTAGAGGGATCGACGCCTTCCACTATTCCGGAGTACAGACCTGGCTGGAAATCAAGAGAATACCGCAAATAAGCTAAAGAGAAACGTAAACGAATAAACTTTAAAGTAACAGCTACTACCGGTGACTTTAGTACCAATTATTAGTGGTCTGGGAATTTCACAGGGAAGGTCCTTGGCCGATGAAGGATCAACGAGTCTTTTTTGTTGCAAATGACGAATTTTGTTGCGCTTTTTGTGCAGGGTTTGACACTCTTCCTTGAGGAACGAATGCGAACATCTTGAGAAAAGCACAACAAAATCAAATAGAGACAATTTCTATTAAAATAAATGCTATGCATGGTTTATTATTACAGACTATACCATGGTTTGCCATCCCACATTTCGCATTTACCAATATATAGATTCCACAGCAATAGTGTTGAATCACTTACGAGGTTATGATATTTTTCTGCATTTTTATCTAAAATTCTAACATAGAAAATGGCAAAGTTTGCATATTTGGCATTAAAAACAGTCTTTGCAAAAAATTGTGAATTTTAAACCAGTTAAATATGGGAACATAAAAATGAACTGCAACAAAACCGGATGATCCCATTTGAAAGAACTTTACAATTTAAATAGTAAAATAGACTTAAAAAGTATTAGAAACAAATTTCATTAACACGATTTAACATAAATATGCTCACCGTCTAGGCTTGCCAAGAAGCTTTCTGATTTTACGCCACTGAGGTTTAGCCAGACGTCGGGTTCTCAATTCAGGAAATGAATCATAAAGACAGATTTGGAAATCATTCTCTCCATCAAGCAGCACCCTAGGGCAGGCCTTAATAGAGTAGTGATGCAAAATACTACCTGTCGATGTTAGAATAAAACCATTCATAAGTGCACCATTTGTAGGCTTTGGGTAGCTTAAGAAAATTCTTCAGTTGTCTTCCAAATTCCAAAGGCCCACTGTGAAGATCATAAACTAACTGTGGTCTTCTTCGATATACCTTTTGGAGTCTAAAAAGGCTTTGTGAATGAATTCTATATTGTATTGTATTGATAGTGTTTATCTGCAATGAGACTATAGATTATAAAGGTAAGTCCATTTGAAGGAGATGTATCATGTCATTTGGTAAGCTTTGGACCATTTTACTTCTACAGTTGAACTATCTTTACTTAATCTTACTTTCAATATTAATCTCATCATAAAACTTCTTAATATGCTGAATATAATTTAATATGATACTGAATTTAACAACGGATACTGCAATTTTAACCTTCAATTTTACGAAAGTTTACACTGTTGTTTGTGTAAAGCTAATGTTTAGAAATCCACAATACAAGAGGCACAATTGATAAGAATTAAATGCCGCCTCTGAGATATTATTATCTTGTGATAGGATGAAAACCGATTTGTTTCAAATTTGATTGCCAGTGGAATGAGAAACAATCCACGAGAAATGTACAGGAATTTCCATGGAATGAACTAGTGAAGGATAATTATAAATATATGATTTTGCTTACCTTACATGGGGAGGCAGGTCACTGGAAACACGTATTTTGGGAGAGACTGCATACGATGATAACTGGCGATGTTGGGGATGCACGAAAGGGGTTGCATTGGAAGAGTCAATGGGAGTTTGTATTTTGTCTTTCTAAATTGTACAAATCACAAAATAATGAATAGGATTTTACTTAACTCAATTTTCAACGTTCACTCAATTTTGTAAATACTTGTATTTCATTCACAACATTTTTTACACAGATGCAATTATTCTGTGATGGATTTTAGTAATTAATAGCACGCTGTGATTGCCAAACATAGATTTTAATTTTAATTAATTAGTAGGGCTACCTGAAATCGAGTTTATCCCATCAGGGATTTTCATCTTTTTTATTCCAGTACAACAATGTGTAAGTTAACACCCTGTGACTTAACGCTAATACCGGGTGTCCCAAAAAAACTCTACCTGTTTATTTTAACGTAACTCATAAACTATAAAAACGATTGAGCTGAAATAAACAGCATTGTATGCAGGAAGGGCTAACTTAGATTTTGATATATAGCATTAAATTATCCTTACGATATTGCCGGAGATACAAGCATTTGATGTTGCAAGCCGCTTCAAAATTTGTGAACATGACAAAAATCGGTTTATTAAAATAATTGGGAAACCCTTGCTACTTCCATTGAAACTTTTGTGATTGTAACTTTAATTATAGGCTTTTTCATTGCGAAATTACTTTTGAAAATAAAAATTACACTAAAGAATGATTCTTTGGAATAAAGTAATAATTCAAGTTCCACTTAATGGAAAAAACTGTTCCATTTGATGTCCCTTGGAACTCGAACTTGCAAGGAAAGAAACATTTTCGGTTAAATATTAATTGGCAAAGATGTCGCGGTTAACAAAGGACCGAAGAGTTTGTATCGAATACGCTCGGACAAACAATGTTTGTCAAGTATTAAGGCAATGGCCGCTAAGATGTCATGTTATTTCAGCCCCGAGTAAGCCAACAATTAAAGCAACATTTGAAAAGTTCGTGCGAGAAGGCACTCGCCACAATCTTAACAAATGAAGAAGTGGTCGATTAAGAACTGTCAGAACGGAAGAAAATATAGATGTGATCTGACAGTCACTTTTGGAAGATGGTTTAAGGTCAGCAAGAAGAAATGGGCTGAGATTAAGTCGAAGCAGTGTTAATCGAATTGTCAAACAGGATATCAAATTTCACCCATATATACTATTACGGATGCACCAATTGAGAGAATGCAACAACGTTTGGCGTTCTGCAATCGATTTGTCAACACAACAAAGCAGAATTCTGATTCCCTTGACCGACTAATCGTATCAGATGAAGCAATTTTCAGCTTAAACTCGGAAATAAATTCAAGAAACATTATAAGATACGCAGCAAAAGGTGCTGGACATCCGTCTGATCATTATGTTGAATTTCCTCAAGGCACTGACAAAGTGATGGTATGGGTTGGTTTGACTAGGATAGGTGTTGTTATCGAAATCTTGACAGCAGAGTAAGGTCATCCAAAGAGATTTTCTCATCTACAATATCGATAGGCATGTTATGTGGTGGCAGCAAGACGGAGCTCCATGTCACGCAAGCTACACGACAATGCAGTATCTTCGAGGTCAATTTCCCGGCCGATTATTAATGGGAAATCGTGGCGATCGGCCCTGGCCCCCACGATCTCCTGATCTGGCAATTTCTGACCTTTTTCTTTGGAGCTATCTAAAGCAAACAATTTGGAACATGCAGCGTGATCAGCAGCCAAGGCATCTCAGAGAATTACGCGAAACAATCGCTTCTGTTTGTGAATCTTTGGGTCTAGAAATGATCCAAAACGCTTTTGATGGCATGATCTCTAGATCACAAAGGTGCATTCTGACTCAAGAATGAATAAACTGATATTAATTAATCCTTTTGTACATAAACGCATTATTTTAGGAATATTAAAACAATCAACAAGTTAACTAAATTTTAATTTGATGTGCAGTTTTATGCTAATTTCTGAAATTTTCAAAAATGGTAGTTCAACTTTTAATTTTAATTGCTCTGACAATATTGCACGGATAATTAAGTGTTACATATCAAAATCAAAGTTAGCCCTTTCTACATGCAATGGAGTATATTTTAGTTCGACGGCTTCTATAGTTTTTACATTACATGAAATCAAACAGGTAAAGTTTTTTTGGGACACCCGTTAGAAAAATATCGGATAAACGGTATTCAATCTTATAAATAATAATAATAATAATAATAATAATAATAATAATAATAATAATAATAATAAATGACATTATTAGCCGGTGAAGGCAAACACTACAAAATAAAAAACAAATCCAGTTTTACGGCAGCGGGGACAGTAGCAGGAGATAAAGTAGGAGCAGATGGAAGAGTAGGCGAAGTTGTAGAAGGGCTCAGCAAACAGGAAAGACATCGAAGACTTCTTGAAGCGAGGCGGCGGAGAAAAGAAATCAATGGCTGTTGGAAGGTTGAAAGTCAAGATGTAATTAGCCGCAGTATAAGTCGAGTGAAGGGTGCGATGTTTCTTCGTACGACGAATGGAGAAGGTGACAACATCATCAGATCGAGTGCAGCAGGAATTAGAAAACTTTATGAAATCAAAAGGATCAAAGAACAATTTGCGAGCGAGCAAGCGATTGAACAGGAGGAGATCACAGGTCTGGAAGTAGAGTGACAGAGGGGGAGTGGAAAATTTGAGAAGAGCGTCTTTGTATGGCAAAAGAGAGATCCATTTGAAAGCATAATTCTGGAACCGTTCCATGGAGTGGAACAAGGCACGAGAAGGCCACCATCAGGGAGAAGCGTGGAGATCAGAGGTAATATTGGAGGCAAAGAACTACTAAAGTTGAAAATCGCAGTGTCATCGACGTACTGGAGACAGGATGGTTTTAAGAAATATATTATCCATAATTTGCCTTGTTCTAGGTGAAACATTGGCCATTTTTCTAAAGGTCTTCTCTTCAGTATTCTTCAAATTCTTCATTCGTATTAAATCCAAAAAAATATATGTGAACTGTACTGTGAAAGTAATTTCATTGTAAATTTTCGTTCATGACTTTGGGGTATAATGCAATTCCGTTCACTAAGGGTCATCTCTCCTTATTGATTACAAGTGGTACTATTGAAATATCTATTTTGATATCATCTGATGTAAGTATCGAATTCAAAATGTCTTCCTTTTCTTGAGAGAGATTTTCATGTGCAAGAAGTTGAATTTTTTCGGTGTAATACTATATCCATTGAGTATTCAGAAGTAATTGTACAATGTAAGCTAATAGAACTCACAGAACTAGCACTAGAATAACTGCTTCACATTCTTTTGGCACTGTTTTCGCTGGTGCACGAAACTGCGTGGTGTACTTAAACAAAAGTTATCTTCGTCGATAATTTCAGTTTCTTCGGAACTGACGACTACGTCAGGCCATTTAGTAATTGAGTAATTGGGGACTTGTATAAATACATTATCTGACTGTCATAATGTCTCAGGTTTGAAATTTTATTTTATTTTTCAAAGCTTTTCTGAATTTACTCTTGACCAATGGTAAATGTATTTAGATAAAATCAAACTACGATTATTCACATCCAACATCACGTAAGACTCGTGCCGCAATGTGGGGGAGACCGGGGCCTTATGAACCAGACCATTTACTGAAAAACAGCTGAAAGCCATGTTTTCATGGCTTGGTCACATGCCCACCATGGTTGTTTTGGCGCCAAATTTTCAGGTCAGCTGTTGTTGTAGTTGAGTAGGGAGACAAGAAGTGTGATTTTTGAGATGGAAAGTAAATTTCCATATCAGTTTTAGAAAACCTGGTATTAACAGTATGGAGACCCAAGAAACTTGGCCTTTTGCAGTTAGAAGATAGTACTGCATGTTGGTTTTTATCTGTACATTGCTTCAATACTGCTGGGAAACCGGTTTTTTTAAGATCACTCCAACTGGGGCATTATGAACCATTCGGTTCATATTGCCCCAGCCAAAAGATTATGTATGTAAGGTCTTTCATAAAGACAACCCTGCAGTTGAACTAATTATATACCAATAATATTAAGTGTTTAACGCAAATAATGTTTCTAAATATTTTATCAGGCTAATAAAACAAGATGGTAAGAAATTTCGTTAAAAAACTGATCGTGTTAACTTTTCTCAAAAAGCAATAACAGCTGCTCTTGATGAAATAAAAACAGGAGTAGAAGGGAGAGTTGCGGCAAGAAAACGTTGTTTAAGCCATAGCACCCTATTACACTATATGAAGAAAGAATCTGACAAAATTCAAAAGCCAGGTGTAAACCCAGTTTTCTCTGATGAAAAAGAAAGAAAGTTAATATTAATATAATTTCTCTATCAAGACAGTCTTATCGTTTTCAACATTCCCGTTAAGATATTATAGTCACATTCTACATATAATATTTGTATACCAATTGGAAACTTTTGAGGGGTTACGCGAATTCACATTCGAAACTTAGATTTTCCGTGACAGTATAACCAATATTTATCATAAAGGATTACATTGATTGCTTTGCTGATCACAATTTGTTTGCATATATATTGCTATATATAATTCAATTTTTTTTCCAAAAATACTTAGAAAAGCAGATGTAACAACAGTATTCAAAAATGGTGACCCTACGAAGTGTGAACATTGTTGTCATATTTCGATTACAAATTCATTTACTAAAATTTTTGAAAAACTTATGAATACAAATAAATTTCTATCTGTTAGACAATAATATTTTAGGAGTAAATGAGTTTGGATTTGGAAAGACACATAGTAAATTAGATGCTTTGTTGAAACTGAGTGTAATGCTTAAATTAAATAACAACCTTAGAAGTAGTGTTGCCTTGTTTGATCTAAGCAAAGCGTTTGACAGCCTAGATTTCAATACAGATATGGATATAATGAGCAATCAAGAGAATTAACACAATTTTTAGACAACAGCGTGCCAAAGTAAATAACCTGGGACCTATTATTTTTAATATATTTGTAAATGATATAAGTAAATAAATAATATAATTCAATGCGGTGCGATATATGTATAATAGTAAAACAACAGTCCAATCATAGCAACAAAACATCTACAATCAGACTTTAAGAATGCGACTTTAAAAATGAGACTGTAAAAGATGTCTCCAACAGCATAAATATATTTAAATGAGAATAAGACGTAATTCATGATTTTTCGTCAAATGAATTCAGAGATGAGGCACGCAATATTGTTTCGCCTAAGGGTGGCGAAGTTCCAGAAGTCCAAATGGGCAATGAAATTGAAATCTAGACGTCGAGATAGTTAAAAACCCCAGTTTCAAGGTGTTCATTAAAAACAAGCTTAGTAAGCGGCAAGTAGATATCCAGAGTTTTAGCACATAAGAAACATCACCAAAAGCAGGGCATAAATAGAATAGTTGTCACAAAGACATTTTACGATTTATGCTAGGCTTATCACACTATAAACACATAGCAACCCTAATTGTAAACACACTATTCTTTGAAAAATATATTGACTACCATAGAAGCATTTACACAAATATTGTATATAACATTTCATTTTAATGATTTTTTCGGTAGTAACTTTACATAACGACCATAGCGCAAAAATGCAAGTTACATCCATTCACTTCGATGTGTCTAACTAAATAAAAGTAGAACTAAAGCTATTCGTCAATCAGATAAATCAAATCCATCCCATTCAAAACCATTGGCGACTATATTTATACAAAGCATTTAGATACCCGTCTGGTAATCGGATTCAAAAAGCTACCCATTGGCCATGTATTTGATGAGCAATATCACAACTCTGCATAAATCGACAATAACCCCTTGGATTTTTTGCACGAAATACATTCCCTTACAGTTTCCGTAAGCAATGTGGATTTCACTTTCAATCTATTTGGCAACCTACATGTGATCTGGAAATTCTCAGGTTTCGGCTTTACATACCACAATCAATCCTAAACCTCACGCCTACACACCATTCTATTTTGGCTAGGATACTATCCACTTTGCTAAAGTGTCGAAAAAGGAATGTAAATAATTCTTGGACACCGTTTTTATGTGACCAATTGTGAGACCTTGGTCTGCGAATATTCCGTCAAGACAGACTAAACTTTTCAAACGTATATTGTAAACTCCTTTATTCGCGTAGGCAAACAACCCCAAATCATTTGATTCTTGTATGAAAGATGTGGTAATTCATTATGTTTAACAATATCTTTATATAAAATAAGAAATTAACATCAAAGAACACATAGCGTTAATTTCCTAAATATATACAAAATCCCAACCGCTTCTTCTGTGATTGATTCTAAGTTGATTGGTGATGGATCAGATCGCTTATGCTTCTCAGAACTTCCTGGCCGACCACTGCGGTTCAAAGGTGCGGTGATTATATCATCATTGTCATATCGCCTGTTGCGTTTTCGTATACGAGTCGGCTAAACTTATCGTAAAACTTTGACAGAAATCAGAACTTACATGTCGATATGAAATCTCTTCATCACTCATAGCAAATAACCTAAAACTGAACTCCATTTTCAAAATTTAAAATAATTTTCAATTAATATGAATAAAATAATTGTACTAAATTCGAATTCGCACAGTTGCAAAACATAATTTGATTGCTCAATGTATGCATTTTTAGTTCCAAAGCAAGTCACATTGATTGAATTTTTCTATACATTTCATTGCCAAAAATATTTAACATGGCCTGTCAATTCGTTCCAAAATTTAATGTTAGTATTAAAAAAATCGTGAAGGTGTGTTCAGGGAAGCATCTATTGATATACGACAGAATGATGCTAGACTGAACGCACTTTCATAAAAATATACATAGAAAACGCCCATTATTCATTTGATCGATGAATAACCCATGACTTTCTTTTGGTTGCAGGTTGTCTCAAGTAGCCATGAGACTACAAATACGATAATTTTGAAGGTAGAATATCAAATTTTCAAAATACTGAATTCCAAATGTTGCAAATATTTTTTAACGAAGAATATTAATTCTTTGAGATCATGCAATATTAATTTTTAGATGTTACCATTTTGTCAATAATTATCACAATGAAACGAGCATGCACTGAGATATTAAATTGCTCAATTTGCTTGCATGACCGTGATCGATATTGAAATGTCTATTGCTGAGAAGAATTGGATTTAGAAAAAATGGAAAAAATTTAGAATTCCATGCAGACAAATAATTATAAGTATATATATATTCCATACTGTGAAGTAAAAATGTTCGTACATACAAAACTAAAATGTTCGGGTGAAAACACTTGATCAGTGAAATAGACAACTAAATCACCAGTGGGGACGCCTCAACGAGACACATCTATTACTGATTAGTTTTACTCCGGACATTTATTTTTTATTGGTTTAGAGTATATATTATGCCCAAGAAAGAAACTTTTTTAACATTACAGCTGCAACCAAATTTATTGCATTACTATTTCAATGGCAATATTTAGTTTTCACTAGCAAAAATTGTCATTGAATGCAAAATATTCACAAAGCCTTGAATTTGTTGTGTGTACAGAATGGATGACATTAAATTTTTTACTATACCAAAATTTTTTAGCGCTGGATATGGGACCAAGAATATTCTTTTGCTTGAAAGTAAAACTCATACATAAGAAATTACGCCACATTTCAATATTTTCGTCTGATCAGCGCATTATGAATGACCATCTTACTGAAAAAATATTGAATTGCTTAGTAAAAATTCATGTAATAAAGAATATTATTATATGTCATATATTATTATAATGGCATTGAATACAGCTCACATGTTATAATAAAAAAAATTTAGGGCATGCCCGAAACAACATTTTGCAACGTTGCTGTACAAATTTGTTTTATAGCTACAGCCTAATGTTAAAAATGTCTATATTTTAAATATTTTCGATTGACAGCAATGTATGTCTCCTCCAAAGGGCGGATTTTGAAATTTAGCATATATTCATTCACATAATCAAAAATCTACTTGCAAGTTTGCACGTGAATATTTAATGAGGCACCCTAGGCATTGCTGTCATTCATGCCTACATTTATTTACTTATTTGCACATTGTATCTTTCTTAAAAACATCGCGATGTACCCCAATGAATTACAATGATTTTATTCTGAACAAAATTCTTGGAAGACAAAAACTTTTTGAAGGAAAACATTAATAAATATATTATAACTGGTGCGAACAAAAGTAAAAAAGTCAAAATTGAAATAAAGGTCAATTTTGTCTATATAGTTAGAAATTTAATAGTTTTCGTATCTATGCATTTTACAAATTTGAAGGTCAAAATAAAGTCAACGTGTTACAACATTTGAAATTTTCTTTGGGGTTAATTTTAGAGCATATTTTATAAAAAAGCTCTTTAAATCCATAGAATTAAAAAATTTAACAACATTGTTTTAATAGCGTAGTATTACTGGAGAAAATTTATGCGCTTTGCACTTAAATATGTAAACAAACGTTTAAAGAGGAGAATCTTATTTCAAAATATAAATTTCTTGGTTACAAAAGCATGGGAAAATATCTGTCCAAATTTTAACTATTAAAATAGAGATAAGTTAGAGCAAGTATTTGAATACTACTAGGAAACTGCCCGTGCTATGCACGGGGATTTCAATGGGCTGTATTAGACATTTAATAAATGAATGAATTTTAAACAAACCATGTTGTGTTTTGATATTATAATAACGAAATAAGTAATAAATGCAATCATCATACATTGGTAAAATGATTTTTATTCACGATTTTAGCATTCAAAGCATGGTAACACCTAATGCAAAAGAGTGTATCGAATCACAACAAAATCGAGTACATTATTGTAGGTTCATAGATATTAATATTTTCTATCTTTAAAAGAATGCCATCAATAAAGGTGTCATTGTTGAAATTTGCACTGCTATAAATGGGGGTGCCATGAAAAAATTAGTACAAGTCACAAATTTCAATTCAATGAATTGGACTTGTAAGATGCATAAATTCTGAATTATATTCAATTTTGTAGAAAATTTTGGCAGAAAATTGAAAGCTATATGCTACACATCTTAAAGATTAATCGGTGCAATGGAAAGGTTTTTCTCAACGTTAAAAATCATGCCTAAGACAATAAAAATTCTAAGGATAATGTGCATTTATTACATATTTAGAATAGAACTCCTGGAGATGTTTCATATAATTAAATATAGACATTATTCAAAGAGATTCATAATGCTTCACACTTACCACTTATAAAGGAATTCACTAAAAATGGGCAGCCTTGATTACAATATAATGTTAATATGTAAAGAAACCATTTGCAAAACAATGTCTACAAACCGAATAATTGCTGCAGTCGGATATAGTTAAATATCAGAAAAAACATCCGACATACTCAGTTAAAAATTATAACACCGGAGGAGGCGATTAGGAAACACATCCCGCAGTTTGTTGCTGTCGTTGAGTGATGAGGGAAGTCTCTCCCTGAGTAGAGAATCAGTATATTCCTGACGTGATGGGATCATTCGCTTTAAAGGGGAGTCGTCGAAATCTTAGCAAACATTGTTTCATCTCGTTCCTTGATATAGTCGCTAATGGGTTTGAAGGAAGGAATAATAATAACGGTTGCCATGAATCATCCGGTTGCCTTACTTCTAGAGTGAAGTTGCGGATACGGAATGTAGATTTATCAGTGCCATTTTCTACCAGTTCATATCGTTTTTTGAGTGCTTCGCGATTGCGAACAAGTTCGTGTGGTCTAGGTTCCTTCGTCAGAAAAAACTTTTTGTTGTATGACCTCATTTTCGGTGAAGACAGTATGATAAGCCTTTTATCCCATAGATTATGCACGCTAAAAACGATAGGACGAGTTTTATCTTGATTAAATTTCCCTATTCGTCTAACATCAGTATTGGTAGCGCTTACTTTTAGAGCAAGCACTTTTTCGACTTAACTTTTATCTTTTCCCATTCTCGCAAGTTCAGTTCCCTGTTGTTCAGGAACTCCCTCTATACGGATACCACGATCGTGATGTTCAACTGCAACTGTACTACGAGGGACTTGAGTTTGGCCAGGAACACAACCAGTGACCTTAGAAATCTGAGAAACAATCACGTTCTTTAGTGGATCAACAATTTCGGTTTTCAACGAAGGGATATCTGTTACTTTTCGTGTTGGGTTCTTTATACAAATATAACAGCGATAGAAGATGTTATTTGATAAAAATTGAAATACTTCCCCGGGCAGTTTTGAGCAAGATAGATGGGTCCACGTGTCACAAACATTGCATTGCACCCAGTATTGCTCGTGAGTTGTTTTCTTCAATTTCCCAAAGGCATCCGATGATGTACTCGTGGAGCATCACTCCTCGCAGACATATCCATCTTTAGCACCACCACTTAAACCTAACTAAACTGCATAATAAACAGGCAAATACATTTGTTCGTGAAATTACAGCAAAAGTAAAGCAAATCATTCCATAAGTTATTTAAATTAGGCATGGAGGTTTACTTAAAAAGCTATTTTTCAATTAAAATTTTAAACAATACAGTTTGCCTAAAATTCACAAGTACAAATTTTCAAATGTGTGATTTCGTCAAAATCTCTATTATCTATAAAATACCAGGGTTTTCGGGTTAGTACTTAATAGGAATTTCTCAAAACGAATACCAAATATCTCAAAGAGTATACCAAATATCTTAAAATGGATACTGTTATTGTTGAGCAA
>CABFPE010000129.1:690464-708320 GCA_900660155.1 Hofstenia miamia | reverse complement strand
ATTATCACTGTATAGTCAAAGTCCACATAACTCAAAATTTGTGAATTTCAGAAGTGAAATACCGCTACATACAAGGGAAAAGTACACAGTGGTCAACAAAAATTATTATTCGGACCAGTGTGTACATTTTTCAACATACACAGCAGTTGCTATACCTATATATATATATATATACAAAAGTTAACTGGTATCAGTAAACAAATCATACCATAGAAAATATAGGCAAACAACTGGCTGGTACAAAAACAGTTTCTGTTACAATTTTACCTCAATTCAAAATTAGCAGAAATTTAAACTAAAATATAAATAGCACTGTTTCATTTCGCCTAATTACAATTGAAATAAATTCATAAGATTATATTTGAAATTCCAAGAACTGAAATAATTAATTCTTATAAATATTTTTTAACTTACAAAACTTGTAGTTATTATAAAATATATATTTCTTAGCTTTAAAAACTAAGAGTTACTAAAGATTTGATTTAACTTGAGTTCATCTTTAAAATTCTGCCACTCAAGTTTGAGTTACGTAGTCTAAGTTTGAGTTTTTGCTATTTTAGTTTGAGTTCAAAGGTTTTTGTTTAAGAAAATTATGAGTTTGATTGAGATTTTTTTTATTTCACAATAATTCCAAGTTTTTGCAAACTAAACAATAATCATGTGCAATTGATAAAGAAACAGAAATTAAAAATGATTCAATTTTCACTGCATATTTCAGTGGATTTTCAACTTAGTTTGACTACTTAAGATTTCTCAAGTCCTCAAACAATTTTGATTAAAAATTAGACATTATGCTAATTGACAAACTTACGTGTATGAAATTAGAAATATTTCGAATCTAATAGGAACTTTATTGAAATTTTCCTTTATGAATTTATTCACATTAGAATGAGTTCACCAATTTCGAAGTGTTTCATATTCTTTGTTAATTTTATTTTCTGGGTAATGTTTTCCTTTATTGCTAGTTTATAACATTTTATTTAGGTAACTGCTGGATTTTTAATATTCTTTTCTCTGTATTTGTTAAAAGACATAAGTGATTTTGAATCGTATCCTCGTTTAACATACATAATTATTCCTTCTGTGGTTTTCTTGTCCATTGGGATTCTTTTATTTATTACTGGATTTTTTGGATGCTGTGGTGCTCAAACTGAAAGCAAAGGATGCCTATTCATGGTATCATATTTAATTGTATTTTAGTAATTACAATCCGATTAAGTTTTTATCGCTTACGCTGATCATTATTTGCCTCGAAGTAACTGTTGCAGTTGTTGCCGTTATGTTTCAAACAACAGTAAGTAGGTTTGCAATTTACTAGTTCAATATATCGGTTTAGGTCATAAATCACATTGAATCAGATTGGGTGGATTTGGTTAAGAACTATAGCACTGGTGATCCTGCCTCTACAGATTTTGTAAATGATATACAAACACACGTACGTATTTAAAACTCAATTTTGCTTGATTGGTCTCAATCTGAAAGAAGTATGTACATAATCAGCAATGTGTGTATACAGTAGTTTACTCTCTCATATTAATTAAATGCTTTGTATTTTTGAAAAAGTTTTTTGTAGATTTTTTAATAATGATGAACTGAATACATTAAACATTTCAAAACAGTGTTTTTCTGCAATATATGTGATTTATGCTATGAGCTTTGTGAAGTGATCTACTTTATCAAGCAATTATATTATTTATATTATTACTGTATTTTATGTTGTAAGTAGTGGTTTCTTAAAAGTTAGCTTTGTCCCCATTGTTTTTAGCTCCTTGTTCTGATACAGCGAATGTAATTCACAATTAGGATGGCAGTTGTTTAAAGATAAACCAAAATTTACTTTAGCATTGAATAATTGCAAGAACTTGATAAATATGTACTTTGAGCATTACTGGAATTGCTGATGACGCGATTGATTAAATTCCTTTGGAAACTATTTTGATAGGGTTATCTTGATGTGTATGCATAAACAATTGATTTTGCATGGGCCTATAAGTACATAAAATTGCTTATTTGCAATTAAGAATCATATCAATAACCTATTAAAGGAGATTACATCTAAAGCAACAATTGGCAAAAACATAATTTTTTAAATGAAAATGTAGTTTATAATTTAGATAATAATTTAAGTAATAAATTGCTTAGACACTAGTTAATATATTGGAAGCAAAATCATGGTAACAAATTGCAAATAGTGTAAATTTAATAGAGCATCACTAATTCTCGCATTTATCCACTTCACACTTGGCGATTTTGGCGAGTGTTAGTTTATTTGTTTTTGTAAATGTTTTGCAGAAATAAATTGTATTGTATTACTGCATACTGACTGACTAAATCTGTATCGATTCAAAATTTTTGGAAATTATGCAGAGTTTACTTGATTTTATGAGTATACAACGTTATTAGCAGCTTCAGTTACTACTGTGTAAAATGGTAAAAAGCATTAGATACATAGTACTTACATATTCACTTACTTTTCAGCCTATATTGCCTCCTTGTTTTGGCTATTCTCTATATTTTGTTTTATTTATATGTGAATTTTTTAATTTTCATTTCATATTTTAGATAAGACTCCTGATTTATAAATACTTTATTGAACTTCTTAGTTTATTTCTATCTTATCGTTTTGTTTAACTTATATCTGCCTCAAGTCATGCTATTTGGTTTGAGTCACTTTATGTCTCTGATATTGTTTGCTTAGTTTAACACTACATTGTGCTTAATTCCCTTTATCTTTGCTATTTAATATCGTTAAATTTTACATTTACGATTCCTACTATGTTAGACATTCACTGATAGATTGCTCATGAATACAATATCTAAGATTTATTTCAATGTGAATACCTGCTATATTTTCCTGCATAACGAGAATTGATTGTTTGTCAACATTTGTGTTTACACGTCGATTTAGACCTGTGGAACTGAATTATTTTAAATTAGTGTTTGGAAATGTATTTATAATATAATAAGAAATCGACTATTTCAACTATTATAACTTTGACGAGCTATCAATTTATTTTTAATGATGGTGCCAGAAAAATTTTCAATATCAACTTCACATGGTTTTTTCTATATTCTAATTTGTGTGCGCTATTACTTTAATGGTATTTCAATATACATTATTTGTAATCATTTATAAAAATGTTTAATTTATTTTGATTTAGTTGGATTGCTGCGGAATTAACAGCTACGAAGATTGGAATAATGAAACTGTTGCAAATTGGGCTAACGCTAGAGGCCACAAAGACGAAGTACCTAGCTCGTGTTGCAAAATTCCTGGAGATGATTGTGGGAATTATACAAAATCTACACTCAACATATACACAGATGTGAGTATTTCACTCATTTAGCTGCTGCCTACATTCTTATAGATATACAAATATTTACAGTTTCCACTGTAGGCTTAAATATTTGCTATTTGTACATTGATATCATTGAACTATAAGTATTATATATTCTAGGGATGCATTTCTAAAATGGATTCGTTCCTCCGCACAAATATCAAATATTTGTTTGTTGCAGCATGCGTCATCGCTTCTGTACAGGTATGAATTTCAACCATCTATTTAATCAGATTTTCTTTATAACACATTCGCTATGCATCAATATTTAATTAAAATTTTGTTTAACAGATGTGGCTACCTTTTTTAGCTGTTTGAATTTATTTTGAAATTCTCACTAAAGCAGTGTTACCATCTGCATTTAAATGCGACAAACGCCGTTCAGTGAAAACACCATAAATTTGTGTAAAAATATTCAATAACCTCATTAATTATAATAAAAATTAAATTTATATTAAATCAATTATTTTCAGTTTTTCAATATTATTTTATCTATATGTTTTTTTATCTATATATATGTTATCTATAATTGTTTATTTACTGTTCTGTGTAGCTTTTATTTTTTCTTACTTGTCTATGTTATATACATTGTTTAATTTTGCAAATACTGTACATATAAGTTGCTTATTGTAAGGTTTGCAATTTTGTAAATATGTACAAACTAGACAATGTAGAGGAAAAGTTAAATATGGCTATTAAAGTTATATGTATGTACGGTGCAAAAATACTACTGCAATGTGACTGTCGAAGTATAGGATATGGAATATTCTTTTGCCCAACTTTCTTTAGAAGTGAATCCAAACGAGAGGAAAAGAATTATAGAAAAATTTTTCTTATGGACTTCAAGATAAGTACAAGCATTTAATATTTTTTTAATGCTTCCTGTAGGAATTCCTAATAAATTAAATTCTTGTAGATTCGTTCTTAGCATTTTATAAGAATGTGTGCTATCATTTCGTTTTGTTCTAATGCTTATCGAAATTTTTCAAATACCTGTGTTGTCGACTCTTGTTTAAGAGAATTGCACTTGGTTTAATTGAATGAGTAATAACACGCAATAGTCAATCTCTTTGACGTCTTTTATTAACTAACCATTCAATGTGCTTGTTGTTCAAATTTAAACGCGAATTTCAAATCATTAAATTTTAACTAGCTTTTGCCCTCGGCAACTTTTTCTTGCATCTTTTCGCATTTCTTCGGCCCTTTCCCTGCTATGATTCTTTAATAGGGCCTACTCTGATTTTGATCATAATCTGTCTCTCCTTACCCTTCCATTTGTCGTTTTCAAATTTGAACCTGAAAGTCTTTTCATTATTCCCCTAAATCATATTTACCTCCCTCCTTAATCGACATACTCTTATAATTTTTTATTGCAATGTAACTGTATTCAACTCACCCCCTCACATTTCTAAACAAATTTCTTTTTAGCTTTCATGAATTTAACTTCTGGCTTTGAGTTTTCTCATTCTCTCGCACAATCATTTCTATTGAATTATTCCCGTAAACCGGGGCTACATTGAACATTGATGAAGTTCTTCGTAAAATTTATTGATCAAAATTAAGAACTTTTAATAACATATTGTGTGCATGCTTTGTGCCACCAGTTTTTCCATTTTATGTATCAAATCCAGTGCTCTATCGAAAGGACAATTTGGAACTTTTGCCTTTTACATGTATTTTGTTTGCTTTTTCCTTTACCACTACTAATAGTGAAATTGTCAGGGTTGGTGAGCGACTTCCTGGTAAAACACCATATCGAAGCAAGAGTTTTATATGTATTATATGCAGACAACGTTGGTGATGCACTCCCTGTGGTTATGAAATCACTGTAATATTTTTGTAGCAGTATAGGTATTTCAGGCCTCACTGCATAGGATAAAAGAGATAAAATAATTAAGCAACAATATCTGGACCCAATTTGAATGCGTTCAGTGTTCACATGAAACAAAGACAGAGTTCCAAGCCCTAGTGGTTTTATTATTCATAACTTCTTAGAAATGTCTTAGGACTGATAGTTGTTATAAAATAATCACTTTTGACGAAGAAGTTCGCGATATCACTTTTTTGAAAACGGTGTTTGCATAACTGCAAAGCATGGACCGCTGGAAATAATGTGTGGTATTTAAAAAGTTTTACAAAATCGAATAATACCTAGTAAAAATGCAGTGATTTATGAATGTCTCCACAAAAACTGTAAAGTTATAGGTAGTCTTTTTCGGGCGCCGTTTATTCAAACGCTCTTATCGTATGAAAACAACTAAAAAGTCATCTTTATCACAATATCCCTAAAAATTATCCGCAATTTCATAAATTCTGTTGATAGTTTTTGAGGGGTAGAAGGCGTACACTTCACCCCCTCCCCATAGTTCAAAGTAGCCCGCTCTACGGTCTTCTTTCTAGATGCATTATATTTAATGCATAAAATGGATTTAATCTGTTTTTCCCTATTTTGTACCTCCTGACACTTCTTTATTTTTGTTGTACCATCTATATTGGTGTAATCAATTTTTATAGCTTCGAATGAACTATAACTTCGACAGAACTTTGCAGTTCGCCGATTGTTTTTAAATTATTAAGATACCACTTTTCGTTCTAAAATTTGAACCTACTTGTAAATAATCCAAAGTCCACCTAGTGAGTTTCTCGACTTCCTAGTGTGCTCAATCTGTCATGTACACATATCTTTTGATTTAATGTGTACTCATAGAGAAAATTTATTACTTGCTTGCCACTTGAAACAACGAGTTTTATTGAGGTTTGCAGTGAACAAACTTCCCGCTTGCTTCGCCATGACTCATGCATGGAATTCTCAAACGAGTTTAATTAATGCCTCTTTTACTGATTCAGCGTGATTCACTGTTGGATAATCAAAGAGGGGAAATTGCCTCGCTCGTGTGTATTTTACCCACGCAGCGAACATTCACTTGTTATTTGGGTTTTATTTTCCCGTGCATTTTGCACAATACTAATTCATTTCAATTCTTAGATATTAATTTGAATACAAATAATATTTCAACTAATCTTCAATTTTGTCAAATCCAATGCGCAACTTAAATGATATACGCTCAGTTGTATTATGTATTTTTAAATCACTTTCATAAGTAAGTTTTTATTGAAAGCATAAACGTCATCTATAAAATTTTAGCCAAATATTTTAATATGATTTTCCTCATCAAACTTTGCTTTGGAACAAAACATTTGGCGAAAAAAATTAATGAGTGTTGCTTATTTATTACTGTTTCTAGAATATTGCCTTAACAATAGAGAGATTTCTATATCACGTGGGGTATGAAATACCCCAAAACCGGGGAACTCGTAACACGTACTTTTCCTATCCCAGTTTTTCTTCATTTCACAATATCACCAGAACAACGTAGTTGGCGTCTCTCTGGATACTGTAGTACTCCGGAAATGAGACAACAATTCCTCGCTGATTCTTAGCCGTGGTATTTGAGTGTGTGCTTATGTTTCACTCCAGTGTATGGTGTTTCTTCTAATTTCACTGGCTTGCTTCATTGCTTCTCAATTTAGTATTCCTTCACATCTGCGCTATGTAAAAACCATTACATCGTATTTTATTACATATATGGAACGAGCAATTTTAATTTCTAAGTTATTTTACTTTTCTGGTAGCTCCCGAAACACTAAAAAGCAGATTGCTTAATCACTGATATATGATTAAATTAAATTTATTTTCAATAGTTTCTATTGCTTGCATTAGCACTGTGCAATTTAACGAGTTTACATTAGCTCATACGGCCAGCATTTTTGGGTAAAGTGTATAAATAATCTCGATACAGATTTCTGACGAGGTTATGTCGTTAGTGAGATCCTTTATGAAATAGAAAGTATGATTGAGCAATGATGGGATAATCTTCTGTACATTGTCCAGCCAGTAAATGTTTATATATAATCACGCTACGTCTTTTAGGACGTCACTAGATTGATGAATACGAAGGCCACCAATTAACATTGAATAATGTGTAACGAAATGTATTCGGAACAAAGTCTGCACTATCCGTGTTAAGTGGTGCACGCCAATGTAAAACAAATTGATTTGCACGGATCGTACAATGTAAAACAAAATTTTTATGTACCAAGCGCGGTCTCTAGAAATTTTTTTCATTCAATATTCATTTTTTATAATCTTATTTAAAAATGATTGTTAAATAATAGGAAGAGCTATGTAAAAATTTGAGAGCGCAGTATTTTTAAAAAAAATATCGAGCTAAACGAGCTTCATTGATAAGTTTTGGGTGGCGAGCCAAGCCCAAAATACTCCAAATTACGGCGAGCCGCGCTCGGGTTAAAATATTTTACCCGTTTGCCACTCTGGTTTAGACAGATGTGTTTAAATACATGTACATATTCATTTATCCAAGCTTGCAAATTACTTTAAATTTCGAATGCAATTTTTGTAGTTTGCAAGCGTTGTATGAGGAAGTTCTTCGTGCTTTTTGGCCCTCCTCATATTTGAAAACAGATTCAATTTTTTGACCTGTTGTTAATAACAAAGTTGGTGAAGTTTGATACGTTTAATGTCCCACAATGTTTTTATTAAAATGTCACTAGTAAATTTTAATGAGATTTAGCATTAGTTATTTGGCATATTTTCTTTTCAAGAAACTAGATTTTGTGAGGCTTTTGCATTTTAATGATCATAATAGAATTTGGTCCGTTCGCAATCTTTTGCTATTGATTAATATATTACTTGTTTTTTCAGTGCTTGCAGTTGTCTATTCCGGTGTTTCAAACTAGTCTTATTAAAATTGATTGCGGTTTTCCCGTAAAGCGTTTTTCATAAAATGCAAAAGCAAACAATTGACGAATTTGTTAACTGTCATTTCTGTCGCTAAGCAACCGTGCTATTACATGCTTGCGCAAATAATGTCAATTGCAGTGTAACAGAAGATTTATGCCAATTAAACATTTTATTGCATTGAAATTCCCGCATTTATCAACTACGATATACATGCAAATTCTAATACGTAATAATATTTATATGGTATAGGTCTATAGGTTCCTTATATGTACAGTTAATCCTGTTATGCCATTCTACCGTTCATTTTTATTGTATTCATTTGAGAGAGTTGCATTAATTGAAGCTTGTAAAACTGGTTGGAATGAATACACTCTTGTTTTTCTAGTGCTTTGCTTCAATAATTGGTAAGGACTGCATAGAGTTTGGCGCTGTTTCACTATGAATTAACTTACTAAAGAGGAAAATTGAAAGTTTCAAATGTGGTAGCTTATAATGCCTCGTTTTTGTTTCCCTAATAAATTAGGCTCTTGATCTTGACTTTCCTCATCGCCTAGTCTTATCCAACAGAAAAATCTTCTACTTCAAAGAAACAAATGCATACTTAGGGACTTAAATTCTTACAAACCTAACAGCGTGTGATGCTTTTGTCGGTGAGTTCCACTTGCTTAATATAACGTATTTCGTTATATTTCTATATAGATTGAATCATCTTTTTGGATCGAATTCATCGCTCAGGTATGTTTCTACGTGCGAGTAATATTGCCAATCAATATATTCAAAGCTCTTGCAGCATTTTGCCTTGTTCTTGATCGCAAAGACGTATTCATTCACATTAATTTTTTCTATTTAGTTTTACCAGTTGGTAAAAATGAGCTAATGATTAAAAACATTGATTTAGTAATGTAGATGACCCGGCTAACGACCCGTATAGGTCCGGTACAATTGTAAAATTGATGACCCGTTTTTCTAGAACGTTGTTTGCAATGTTTTACAAACATTAGGCTTGCATAGACCTTGAAATGAATACATTCGTCTTCGCTGACATTCGAATGTCTCATCTTGTAAATGTTATTCATGTATTACATGTAAGTTAAAAATTTGCTATTCCAGTTCCATTTTAGCCTTGAACAGCTTGGTGTCCTTTTAAAGGGACAAGCCGTTTCAAATAATTTTTCAAGCTTATTTGGATATTTGAAAGTCTTGAGCCATGAACACATCAATTAATGACTGTACTGAACATTTGTACTGAGTGTAATATTTTGCCTGAAATACTTGAAAAGATGAACTATTTTTCTCTCCACATTACATTTTCAGATAATCTAGGGTATAAAGTCCGTGGGAGCTGCAGCGAACTTTAACCGTTTCTTTGTATGTAGATTGACACTCTGAGGTCACGGCAACCTTCAATGACATACGTTGTGGAGCTTTCAGATTTTGGATATCTTTATTAGTTTTTGGGTTAAAAGCTTTAAAAAAATTTCAACCACCATAGAAATTTTACTAAATGCTGGACTATATAAAATTTATATATGGCCTTAACAAGTTTCATTCATTGATTGAAGTCGTTGCCCTTTGCCTTTGTTCACAATTATAACCTATTCATCTTGAGTTAGTGCTTTCTTTTTAAAGCCTCTTGTGTTTAGGTGCTGTTGATACTCTTTACATTATGTCTAATATGCAAGCGGAAAGAGCTACCGTATGTCAATCTCGATGGAGACTTCAATGGTTCAAATAGCTCGCCTGGAAGTCGTGTCTGACCGCAACTGCTGCATGTTTGGAAGTGTTTACTACTTGGACGAGTCGTAGTTTATATCTTTGTGCCCGACGGCTTCTGTTTTTCATTTATGCCATTAGCTCTTGTGCTTGGGTTTTCCAGTTGTTTTCAGTATTAATTTTGCTTTGAATCTCAAATAAAGTTTTTTAAATCTGTGCAAAAATCCTCAAGTGCATCTTATTTCCAGTTTGTAGAAATTTTGTAGTGATGTATTATAGTTGTAGCATGTTTAAGCCACTATTGTAAATTTATATTTGCTTTTGGTAGATCCAGACTGTTTCCACTGTTTAAAAAAGGGGTTTCATTGGAGTATTTTCCTTTTACGTAACAAACAACACTATTGAATATCAACTTAAATTTGCATACCATTTAGTGTGGAAATAGGATTATTTTGTCTTCCATTTAGTATCCATGTATTATGATTATCATCCTATTTCATGGTATATAACTAAATAAATCAAGATAAATCTAATTTCCACTTTAACCCAGTAAGAATTTTGCGAAAAGTTGAATTACATTTTTTTAAAATCCCACATAATTTTATTAACATTCTTCAAATCCAAAAATTTGTATATAATGATTTTAAGTGTTGACTATTAGACGATGGCAAGATACGTCATGTGTATAAGATAATAGGAAACAAGAAAATGCAGGTGACGTTTGCGCAATGTGTAGAGATGGTATTTACATTACATGACAGAAATCATATTAATTTCAATTGTAATGCTTTTTAATAAAATGAGTTTGTACATTGTTAAACGAATTAGTTCAATTTTCATTCGCAAAATTTAAGTCTTCTTAACACTAGAACGTCCAATTTCTCTACATTAATTCGCTCCTAAATTATCGCACCAAATTATCTATTGCTAACAATCTTCAAATAGTCTTTGAAAAAATGATGCTATTTCCAAATCGTTTTCTTTGCCAAACAACAAGAACACAATTTATTGAGCATTTTGGCTATCAGTCACAACACATGATCCATATCATGATTGTTTGCATTTATAACAATTGGTCCTTGGATTTCGTTAATTTTGAGTTCCGCTTACTGAGCATTTGAAGTGTTCGTAGATAAATTCTATATCGTGCTTTTTTATATATTTTGCAGTTGAGAACATGAATGATCCAAGGAGGGTTTGGTAAAGTTGGATGATGAAATCTTTGCTGGAAATCAATACATGTTCCTGAACTCAAAGTCATTAAAAAATGCAATTCTTCATCTATCAGCAGATATTTACTCTCAAGCCGTTGATGTCTGTTTTAATATTGAAACTTGGCTTGAACCAGAAGTGCATGACAAACTTGTTTCTATTAATGGATATAATTAATGATTAGAAATGATACAAATTCACACTATCGGGCGATTTCAATGATCGTTGACATGAGGTTTTTTGGACCCCACTGTTAAGCATCTGTTTGTTCTACTCATATATTCATCTCAACAATTCAAACTGACCATTTGGCAATTATCGCTGATCCCATCCAAAGACAAAATATGAATTTTATCGCTTTTTAGTCAAAGAAATGAAGAAAACTTACACGTTGCGTTAGATAATTCTTTTTTCGGAAATTTTTCTTCAAGTTGTTCTTAATTTACACTGTCCAGCCAGAAAGGCAAAGATGTCCCTTAAAAACCCTGATTATATCACGCCTTGCGTGAAGTCTTTATTGAGGAAAAAGCATGCGACTTACAGGAAAAGAAAGTTCGAACTAGCAAAAAGTCTAACCATCGAAATACAACAACAGATTTTGAAGAACTTGCTAGTAAGTAAATCAACATGAAGACAGCAGTCAAATATCCCATTCAGTACTGAAGAAATAAATGGGTTTTTGTCGAAACTTCTACAGAAGAGAATGCAGTCTCTCCTTCTAAAATCGTTTTAGCAAATTAGGAAGCTCTCGCTTTTAAACTTCATCAAGTGTATCACAATTTGTAAAAAACGAAAAAGACAGCTACAGGATCAAATGGTTTCTCAGAGACAATGCACACAATTTCGCTGAACCACTTTTGCATATTTTCAATTCTTCTGTAAGAAGTGGAATTTTTCCCAAGATCTTTAAAATATTTCGGGTTGTTCCTTTAGTCAAAGATTCGAAAAAAAACTCGTTGGATAATCTTCGATCAGTTTCTATTACCCCAGTGCTTGCCAGAAAATTTGAGCGTCTCTTATTTAATTGTTTTGTATTGAAAGACTACGAATCAATCATTTCTAGCAAACAATTTGGATTTAAAAGACAATCATCTTGTTCTTTAGCACTTCACCGAATTCTCCAGGACATTCAAAAATTTTACAAGAGTCGGAAATAACTTTGTTTTAAATGCCTCAAAGTCAATAGAACTATTTTTTTAACTGGTCATGTGCCATTGATCTTGGTGAAACCTGGGAATTACTTTATCAGAGGATTTGTCTTTTCATGAACATGTTTGATTACTTTGCAGTAAAATTGCCAAAAAAGTTTATCATCTCAGAAAGCTGAAATCCATTGGCTACAATTTAGTTGAACTACAAACCCTGTATATCTGTTTATTCCTTAGTCAAATAAAGCATTGTCTGACTGTTTGATGGGATAATTTGGGTGAACAGAAAAAAATTGATGTAATTTAAAAGCGACTGGTTACTTATGGTGTGGTTGAAGATTTCAAGCCGTTCCAATAATTTGTTGGTGAATCGGATTCATATTTATATGTAGCTATATTGCACATACAGCGAAGATCATTTGAGGAAATGGAATCCTGCACCTTATAAGTTGCTTATCAAGAAGTATAAAAACTTGTTCCCAACTCGTTTTTTGAGAACCTGAACTTTGGTACCATGATTTCAGATTGTCCTTTTTATCAATTTTGTATAAAGGCTTTTTTAGATGACTATCAGATGTTCTTTCTGATTTTTAATAAATTCTTATCTTATGTCTTCCCATGACAAAAAGTTGGGCGAAGCAACCTAAAAGCTGAAACGTATTTTGTGTAGTGCAAGATTCTATTCTAGCATGCTTAGAAAAATTTCAATGGGGATTGACTTTGAAAACCACAACATGTTCCCAAAGCAAACAAAAATATATGTGGTTTCACTCAATGCTATCTAGCCAATAGTGAGAAAATGAAATGCTTTGCTATGCATTAGTTGTCACTCTACAAAACAGTTACACTTAACACATTGTTCAATAACTTAATGTAACAAGAACCTATGCATGTAATGAAATTCAATCGACCATAAACCCGGTCAGCTTAGAGCGTACGAAGTTTTTGCGTCATCAAATATCTATGATGGGGTTCAAATCAAACTAAACGACATAGCTATGAAAATGTGCTCTGTGGCAAACGATAGAGGTATAATTAGGTCATTTTGGCGTTTTGTCATAGATGTCGGATCGATTTTTTGCATCATTAACAGTTTTCAAAGAACAGCTTTCTTTCAGTTTCTCTAGTGATTCCAATAGCAGAAAAAATGTGCTTATGTCAAAGAAAGGCCAGCATTGATGTAAGAGGCAGCAAATGCTGTTCGATCTTGACGATTTTCTCAAGCAGCAGCAGCAACGTTCTACAGAATTACGCGATCTTGTCTACAAAATCATTTAGCTGGGAAGCATCAGAACACTCGTGGCTATCCGACAACTTTATCAAATGAAGAAGAAGAAGAATTAGCTGCTACTTTAAATACACTTCTCGAATGGAGGGATTCCATTTAATGAAATCAGAAATCCAAGTCCTAGTGAAGAATTATTGTGATCTAAATCACCTCACCAATCGCTTCAAGAAGAACTTGCTCAGTGAAGATTGGGTAAGATCTTTCATGAAGCGACGGAATCTTGTTGCCAGAACTGCCAGAAACATCAGGAGCGTAAGAGCTGCCGTTACGGAAGAGGTTGGACGCGATTTTTTCCTATAGTATTGAACATCTACAGCTTGAACCCAGTCACGTTTAGAATTATGAGAAAGAAGTTTGACAGACGATCCGGGATCCAAACTTGTGATCGTTCAGAGAGGCACAAAGCGGGTGGTAAACATTTGTGAACACAGTAAATTTGCATTAAGCCTGCTTGTCTGTACCAGCGCTTCTGGCTAACCTCTGCCGCCTTGTGTCGTATGCATCCCTTTACCAGGGATGGACAGATGGTGGTGCTATTGGTTTCTGCTATGGATGTTATAACTTCAGCTTCATAGACATGGAGCATTTTGAAAAGCGGCTTAGACTGATCTTTTGCTACTCATCCAGCACCTTTGGAATAAAGGTTTTGGTTGGTGATTACCTCCCCGCTCATTTTTCTACCGAAATCATGCGAAGCGCAAAAGAAAATGGCATTTATTTCACTGCTCTTCTACCAAACTCCACTCATTTTTTGCAACTACTGGATGTGGGTGTATTTCGATCCATCAAAGCGTATTGGAGACAAATCCTCGGTAATTATCGAGAAGAATGCAGAATTTCTGGTTATGTTCCCAAAGAAACGATTCCTGTGATGCTATTGCAACTTTGGCAGAAAATTAAAACGGACAGTAAAAATGCTTGAACTTGTGGTTTCGCAGCAACTGGGTTGTATACGCCTGACGTCAGTCGGCCACAATCAAAACTTTCAGAAGTATCAACCGCAAGTCATGACTGACTTGGCTTCTTTCATTCAAATATTGAAGGAGCGTCGAGGTAGCCAGAGTGAGAACGCAAAAAGGGAAAGAAAGTTAGTCCTGGTCAGGAAATTGTCTTGGCGAAGCTGATGGACCATTTTGCAGCAATAGAACCATCACGCTACCACCGAACGTTGATGAAAATAGCTGAATCTTCTTGTGCTGATTGGATTCACTGTAAAAAATGTGGAGACTGGATTTGTGGACGATGTAATGACGGAACTTACAATCCGTCGTTTCTTTGTGGAACATGTGTGTAGTCTGATATATCTAGTTGTTACTTGTCATTGTTAGTTGTTAAACTGCCATTAATTGTTACATGTTCAAGTACCTGCCAGGGACAATGCATGCGAATAATATGTATATATATTCTTACTCTTTACTTATATTTTCCTTATTTCGACATTCAGATCCAATGAGGATGTCTTGCTCTTACCAGTACTTCAATGCATATAAATCAACTATTCGCTATTCAAGAACAGCTTTAACTTTCTCAATTAGGCGCATATGTACTCTCCTAATCGATTTAAAAAAGTCATTTGTTATTTCTCTCATAATTTCCTGTTAATAGCAGTATATGGTATTGAGACTAATCTCGGTCCGATTTTAAATTTTGAATCATACATCAAAAAAATTGAATACCAGCTCAGATATTGTGAATGATGTACATTTAAAATTTCAGAATCTAAGTATTAAAAATTTCGAATTCGTTTCAAATGCTAAAATGATTTAATTCTCGCAATTTATGAAACTTGGCTAAAGACATTGTCTGTTAATGAAACTTTTGCACTATTTAGAAAGGATAGAGTTTTGAACAATATGTTAGGAAAATCCAAAGGTGGAGATGTATTATTTTTAGTTCCAAAGTCATTCAATCCCAAAATACGCAACGATATTAAAAGTCCTAACACATCAAATTTTGACAGTCTATGGGTTGAAATTACTAATCCAATCAAAAATTCTCGATTTCAAAAGCTATTATTAAATGTATCCTACTGTTTGCATAAGAAATTCGCCAATTTTCTTATTCAACAACTAGAAGAAGAACTATCACTTGCCTGTTCTGAACATATAGACTTAGTACTTTTTGGGGATTGTAATCTCAATTATTATAATACTAATGATCAATGTAAAATGGATCTGTTTTTGAACACATTTAATCTTATATTGACCAATAAAGCATTGCCTAATAGAATCACATAATCAATTAGGACTCTAATTGAGAACATTGTATTAGCTGAGAACAATAATGCACACTTCCAGTACAGCCCTTCTGAATGTCCATTCTCTGATCACTCGTCATTTAAATAGCAATATACAGTAAGTTATCCATAGCCTGTACTATTTGTTACTTTTTGTACCGTATGTCGATTTGAATATAATTTTTTTTGAAATTATTAACGCTATTCAAATAAATTATCAGAAATTAAATTGTAAAAACGTATCTGAATATATAATCTCTTATCTTATCTTATCTAGAAATATTTGAGACAAGGGGAGGGCTTTTTCAACTAGTTAAAAAGTGGGCAAAATTTGTATGTATGGCCAGAGGCCCAGCGAGAAAATATATTTGCGGAAATTCATTGCTGCCCTTGCAAGAGCTTCAATTAGAAATTCTCATTTTCATTCTCCGCACCTACAGCATGTATAGCATAATCTTGATAGCCCATTATTATAATTATCAAATATTAAAAAATGACATATAAACCATGTAGGTGTATGCATGATCACTAGTGTATATTTAATCACTAAGAATACTTGAAAAAATAATGATTTTCCACATTTTTTGCATTTTTAACAGAAAATTTTTGCCATTGCTTTTTTCCTGTCCTAATTATAAATGTCCCTACATCCTAATTATAATGTTAAAAAAATGACAAAATATCTCCCAATCATGTCTAAAGATTGCATTTTATATTGGTAATATAGCAAGTTCAGTTTCACCCGGTGACAAAATACTATCTCAAGCAATTCTATTAAAATTAATCTTTTAAAATTTGAAGCTTTTTAATGTTTCTTTACCTTAGTTTAATGGTCAAACTTTTTCTGCTAAAAAGTCGATGATGTACAAAAACTTTGTGGAATTTTGAATGTCTCATCAATACCATAAACAAATCAAAATGAACTGAAATAGAAATGAAATACAAATATGTAATAAGCCAATTGTTGCAGGTTCATTTGTAGCCCTCGTATTATTACAATATCCATTTCCAAATTTTCTTTCAAATATTTTTCACAATATAAGAGCATAAGTTCTTCCAGTCGGTTTTCGTCCATTGCTATTCTCCAGCAGTCCTTGCTAATTCTGGGCTTACTAAATGATCGTTCATTGGAAGAAACGGCCAACGGGATGCATATGTTTCTACAAGAAAAGAAAATAGGTGACGCATTGTACTCTATCCTGATTTCCACTAAGCTGAATTTATTTTTTACTGGTTTTAGTTTCATATCAAAATGATAATTGATAACCTAAAACTGTTTGAAAACAATATTATGTATGTAAATCAAAAAGATTACGAAGATAAGGTTGATGCTTAATAAGACATTGCAGTGGTCCCTGCCTGTTTTAAAAATTCATTTTACTCTATAAATCAAACGAATTTCGACAAAAGCTAAAATATTTTAAAAACTAAAGTCATGAAATGCATTTTCAGTGTGCATTTTTGAAACTTGAAAAATTTCGTAAATCTTAACTCCGCTTTTGGTCAAATATAATGTTTTGACAGTACCAATGAGTAAAATCGTTTTATTAAAACACAAGCGACAAAGATTACAATTATATACAATATACACTACAGGGTGACAAGTATGCCAGGACGCATCATGGTAAATATTAACTAGTGTGCCAGTACATCCCAGGCAAATATGAGGTAAACGTAACCAATACAACACTCACCTGATCGCGACTGAAAATTCCCCCTGAGAAAATCATGCATTCGTCCCTGAAACATAGAATAGTAAATTGAGATTGTCTAGGCGAGGATTATGATATGAGACCTTGTGTTATATTACACCGGGGTGATTTTTCTACGGTATTAAATAAAACAAGCTAGGCCTATTAAGGATATAAGTAAAAATACATAAAAATTGTAAATACAAAATTTAAATGTAGATGTAGACTTTCTAAATTGAAAAGCAAAAAAGTTATATACAATTATTTAGAAGTAATAAAAGACTTCCTTTAAAATGAAATTAGGCAACATTGAAGCAAATTTTTTGTTTAGAATAAAACATATATATAACTTAAAATTGTTGAGTGTATGTATTAATTTAAGAAAAACGCATCATTTATTTGACATGCCACTGCCATTACCAAAAAGTTTCTTACTACAAAATTCATAAAATATTAATCAATGATTTA
>CABFPE010000129.1:671249-689464 GCA_900660155.1 Hofstenia miamia | reverse complement strand
CGAGGGGACACAGAACTAATAGCAACAAAAACTAATCTCGAATATAAAACGTCATGATGACGTCAAAGTACAATGAAAATAGATCGAAAATAAAAAGATATAAATTGCACAAAGTTCCCTGAGCGACTCTACAATATACTATGCCATTGGTGAATGTGAAATCACAGCAATTATGTACCTTTTGTTTTATTAATTATTTGCATGAGCTGAGATAATAGAACTCTGAGATAAATTGTCTATTTGAGCTAGAAATTAATACTTGAGACACACAATTAGCACTTTGATGAGTAAGGATGGCTTCATGGATATGGCTTCAGCAGAATGCCATGTGAATTGGTTGCTGCTGGAAGTCTATTCTCTATGGATAATTTCTGTTTTTCTTAAGTGAATCAATGAACCACCAATGCTCTTTCTTTTGCTAGAATGTGGGTCACTCTCTGCATTGGTAGCCTTTGCAACCTTCAATATTAACTCTTGAGTTTCCCAGTACCACAGAGCTCACCCACAATTCTACATGGTGACCCTGACATGATGCTGAACAAATTAGGGTGTCAGTTGAACTCTCTACTCTATTCTGTTGAAGTTACTGAGGTGGTCACTTGATTTTGCCTGGTGATTGCGACATAGTGCAGAGTTGTTACTGTTTTCATACTCTACCTGGTTTTGTTCTTTCTCTTTGGTGTGAGCCAGCTGGGACAGTTGCTTCCCCTGGCTGTGAATCAACTTCATTACCAATCAATGCATAACTTTACCACTTATGTTATTTTTACACTGTAATTCTGTACTCTGAAGCAGTCACCAAGCATCAACTTTATTTTTACTTGTTCTTGGTTGTTATTTGTTGTTGTTTCATTCTTCTAGAATTTGGATTTAGTACCTTACCCTACATGGTGCCGTTTACTGGAACTAGTTTTTGTTTCTCTGAACCCAGTTTGAGTTTTTCTCTCAAATTGTTGGAATTGTTCTTTGGTAATTTTCTTATAGTTTTGATGGATTTTTCTAATTTTTTTCATAATTGGAATCCAACTCAGGTTTTCCCCCGTGTGAGTGATGGCAGCCTGAATGTTGCCCTCACATTAATGGAATTAATTTGTTAGTTGATTTATCTTCTCCTACCCATGTCAATCAGTCTCTGCCTGTGACTTTTCATCCTTTGTTTTTGGATCTCTTTCACCTTTAACCTGTGTCATCACCTTCCTCAACCAACAAAGGTCAAGCAGCTTTGAGCATCTCTTGCACAACAAACAGATCAACTTCTTGCTTGTGAACAATGCATTTACTCTTTACAGGCTGAGTTAAAACAACAAGCTACCAAAGCCTGGCAGAGAAAGAAGTTCCTACTTGACTCCATTACTGCTTTAACAATTCAAGTTGATAGTTTGGCAACACCACCATCTGCATTTCCACTGCTGCAAATCACTCCTTGTCTGCACCCTCCTCTAGACATTTTGAATGTGTAACTCATGATGTCTTAAAAGAAGCTTTAGATGCTTTCTCTGAATGTCTTTCTGATCAAGTTTCACAAATGATTATGACACACCTCCTAAGTACCCCTGTCATATCTACTGCTACCCCAGTGATGCCACAATTTGTTATTCCAGCCACTTCATTCACAACTGGAGGTCCAACCTTTACACAATCTGCTATCACTCATGTTTCTACTTTGGCCACTGTTGCCACCCCAGTTCCATATGTTCTGAGTGCAACCATCTCACCTCCCACAACAGTCAACACTTGTGTTACTCCCACAGTTTTAATTCTGACTTCACCCCTGCTACCAAGTAGTTATGCCATATCTGCAACAACAAGTGGGCCATGCTTTACTCAATGAATTTTGCCCACAACCACTGTTGGAAATGAAACTGCCAATCTATTTAATTGCTATTCCATACTACCTAAGTTTACTGAAAAGATTGATGAAATATCACAGTCTTTCAAAGAGTGGTTCTTACTTTTCAAGTTAACAATGAGGCAGTACAAAACTACTCAGGATGCTGCTGTTACACAATTTCCTACTTACTTACAAAGTCTTGCATATAATCAATATATGCTGCTCAATCAAGATGTCACAATGAACTATCAACTTCTAATTGGTTATTTTGAGGACCACTACAAGTCCCCTCATAACAAACATCAATATAAGATGATACATTGCAATCTCTCATTTAAGAAGGGCAAGGATGTCTGTACTTACATCATGAAAGTGGAAAGATTGTTTTGCTTAAGCAAGCTCACTCCTGAGTATTCAAAACATGATCTTTTTTCATACATCTGTTGAGGCTTTCCACCCAAAATTTATAGTCGCCTTGAACTCAAGTGTGATCCTGAGGATGACCTCAATCTGAACATTCACAAGGCTATCAGTATCATTTACATGCTTCATAATTCCACCCATATCAATAAACATGCTGGAGATCTTAAGGCAGGTTCCTCAACTCCAAAACCTCTTGCTTCATCAAGCACTCTGCTCCCAAGCAAAAGACAGCTTGAGCAAACTTGTTGCTTCCACTGTGCTCAGTGCTGCACTGTAATTCACTTAGTTGCTGATGGTGATGGCTTTGTCATCAATGAGCCTGAGATTGAAGAGTATTCTCCTGGTCTGCCTGTCAGTTCTGTCAATTTGTCAAACTAGTTGAAGTGCTGCCTCTTTTAAAATGTGCACATGGTGTTCTGGTCATTACCTCACTATTGCATACTAATGTTATCCCTGTGGATATAAATGGAACTCTTGTTAATGTTAATATTCATACTGGGGCCTCAGCCTCCATTATCAGCAACACTTGTTGCTCTGAACTTTGTCTATCAAAGGATGAATTACTTCTGTCCACTGCACACCTGTTGGATGCTTCTGGGAACTCAATCTCTCTAAACTACATATTCATCAAGAATTTTTCTCTGTAGATTTCATTGTTATTGACACTTGTGACCAGCTGCTGCTGCTGTACAATATAATCCTGGGCAATGACCTCCTTGAGAATAACATAGAACTTATAACTTATAGATGTAACATTGTTAATTCATCCAAGTAACCAACTACTTTAGGTAATATCCAAGATGACCAATTTGTATGGCTTCCAGCCAAAGCAAAATCTCCAGAGCAAAGTAAAGTGCTTAACCTATTGACTGGTGCTACCCTATTTGTCTCACTTTTAATTTCTATCTCACATCAAAAAATACAGGATCTCATTTTCATTGTTATCTCTCAGCTCACTATTAAATAATCTGTAATTGAGAGATATTCATGCTAGCCAATGGCATGGTATCATCACAGTGTTAGGTTGTATAAGTGCATGTATGTGTTGAACTACAAATGAAAGGTTTATTATTTCCATATACCTAACCATATATGTAACCTAATGGGTCCACAATTCGGAGTGGATAGTTGAAAGACCTCCAGAAGCTACTTGTTGCCCCATGCTAGAGAAAGCACTCCCAAATTGTTGCTGATCTTAAGCAATATTTTTCATATCAATATAATATAAAAGAAAAATACAATGGTAAAACAGCAGTTGAGAGTAGATAAAATCTATTAAATGTTCTCTACACGTCTCTCAGTTTTTATACAAGAATTGAGTTATTACCTGCCTTTGTTTACAAAAATAGTTGTCTACATAGTTTAATCATGATCAATTATTCATTCCCTTGTAAATTCAATTTGAGCAACAAAATAATAATAAGCACCACTGAGGGGACGTCAAATTAACAATAGCAACCCAAGATCAAAATAAGTGAGCTGACATCATGGTGATGTAAAAATACAAAATAACTAATAAATAATTAATTCAAAAAAGTCCCTGAGTGACTCTACAGTAATACTTGATTATTTTAAACATAATACATTTATTTAAGTTCATTAATCTAAACTCATTATCAAAGCAAGTGTGTATTATACTGTGATAGTAGGAGCAATTATGTTCTTTGTTCATGGAGTGAGGATAGTAAATTTAAGTATTATCTCCTGTGCATTTTTTGGTATTTTCAAGAATGGCATACTAGAGCAACTAATAGAATCATGAGGTGTATATAATTGTCTATGAATTTCTGCATTAGTTTCCAGAGAAATGTAAGATTTGAAGATGTATTTTGTCTTCTGTGTTGAGATAAAATAGGGATGTACAGTTTCAGATCCTAGATCAATGTTTTTCCAAATATTCTTTAGATTATGAAACAGATAGTTGACTAGAGGATGATGAAGGGGGAAAGCATGAGCATTGGCATTTTCTTGACTGTGGCAGAACTAGTGGTTGAAGTGTAGATTCTTCTCATAAAATAGATAAACAAGTCTGTTTTGTAGAGCATTCAATGACTGTATTGGACTCCTCAATTGTCATGCCATCTGAGTTATACTAGGGATAGGTATATACTTAGCCTTAAAGCAACCACAATATGGGCTGCCAACTGTCAAAGGGCTAGTTATCACCCTAGGCACAATGAAGTAACTCCCAAATTTTCACTGGATCTTACACAAAATAAATTAGTATAAAATCCATAACACCTAAAATGGTTAGTAATTTAATAAGAAAGAAAAAAGTAATGATGTCCATGTGAGACAAAACTTTTATTGGGCTTTGCTACAATATCTTCCATACTTTTATACAAGAATCAATAAATAATTACCAGTAATCTGTTTACAAAGTTGTCACATGAATTCACTTGCAAATTAAATGAGCAATCACATGTTTGTATAATTCAAGGGGACTATAATTAAATCCATTGTAAAACTAAACTTGAAAGTAGAAAAATTACTAAAATTGAATGCAAAATTAGCACCAATTGATTAGAGTGTGAAATAATTGAATTAAAAATTAAAGAGGGTGCCCCAAGTGACTCTACAATAGCAAGGAGAGGAAGAGGGTTCAACACATTGACATGATAGTCAGGTGTTCATGTTTGGGTCATTTCTCAGAATAATAGGATTATAGTTTTCACAGATATCCAATTTGTCAATCAGATATGAATGTGGACTCCTATTACAGTGTGGGTGCAACACACTAGGTCTGTGGTTTGATGACTGCTACAGTAGTTTGCTGCTCAATATTACATAGATTAATCTCTTCATTCTTGTAAGTGCTAAATAAATAATTTAGTAATTTGCACCATTTTTCAGAGTTAGTGTTTACAGTGCTTACACTTTGGGGAGACACAGTATGTAGTGGTTTTAAAACAACTTTTGGATATGTCACAGAACTCTCAAATTGTGATTCAGAAATATTGTCTAGCTCAAACATATCAAGGTACATGTCACTATTTTTAGTGATTTTAAATTCCATATTTTTGTCAATTATAGTGTTTTCAATATCTTTTATTGTTCTTTTTATTGATTGGAAATTAAGTGTTTTTCTGTTGTCCAGAATATAATTATTGCATTTTGAGGAATTAGTGATTGTATGAGGACCAGTCTAATGAGTGGCTACTTTATATGTTTGTTTATCATCTGATGTTTGGATAGGTGAAAAAGAATACACTTTGCTGTCCACCTTATGAGGTGCACCATTAAGATTTTTGTTGTAATTATATATTTGACAAACTGCATTCATTTTGTTAAAAATGCAGATTGTTTTGTCAAAATTTTGAATGTCTTGTGGCAAATTGTTGATGTAGTTGTTTGTAGCCATTGAATTATATTTTTTATATAGCATAGGCAAAGGTGTTGGTGCCTTATGGCCAAAAGTTGCTTTGAAAGATGTTATACCTATTGTAGCATGAACAGAAGTATTATAAAAATAATCAATGTAAGGAAGTATGGATTTCCATTTTTTACCCCTAATATGTGCAGTTGCAGTGTGAATGAGTTAAATTTGTGTTTTGTTTAAATGCTTAACAGCACTGTTAATTTGCTTGTGATTAGGAGCCAAATGTTCATGAAGAATTTCAATTTGATGCAATAATTCCAGTGTCAATAAACTTTCAAATTCTGTGTCACAATCTGGAGCAATTGTGGTCATTGAACCTAAATGTAGTATCCAATTGTGTATAATTGTTGATGAAATTTTTTGTGCTGTTTGATTGATAAAAGGTATCATGTGGGTGTATTTGGTGAAGTTATCAACCATTATGAGGATGTATTGATAGTTGTCATCATCTTTGGATAGTTGCTCAATATCAATGTACCATTTCATTTGGTGCAGATGATGTAATTTTTTTGCAACTCACTTCATTGTAAAGGAAAGTGTGCTTTATTAGTAATAAAACATGTTCTACATCTATTTATTACATCATATTCTATTGATTGAAGGCTAAGGAAATAAACTGTCTCTTTAATTTAAATTTATTCTCAGTTTGGATCACACCAATGTGGCCATGCTTGTTTTATCTCTCTCTCTCTCTTGTAATATTCAGGAAGTACTATGTGATTGTGGTGTTTATTGGCTACAAAGAGAAGTCTGTTTGTTGTAAGTTGCCAATTGAATGAATTAAAATATTTAGACAATATATTATTTAATTGTGTATTAGGTTGTTTTATTTTGTGAATTATTTGTATTAATTACATATTGTTTNCTTGTTTTATCTCTCTCTCTCTCTCTTGTAATATTCAGGAAGTACTATGTGATTGTGGTGTTTATTGGTTACAAAGAGAAGTCTGTTTGTTGTAAGTTGCCAATTGAATGAATTAAAATATTTAGACAATATATTATTTAATTGTGTATTAGGTTGTTTTATTTTGTGAATTATTTGTATTAATTACATATTGTTTTCTGGTGTTTTATTATTTTGAGGGAAATGGGACCTTATCATATACTTGTTTTGTATCACCATGATTGAATTGAGGAAGAGCTGTCATTAAATCAGCATTAGTATGTTGTTCCTCTTATGATGAACAATGGTGAAGTTGAAATTTATTAAGTATTCAATACAAGAAGCTATTATGTAGGAGCAATCACCTGAAAATTTTTTAAAACAATTAAGGCCAGAGTTATCAGTGGGGACTTTAAAATGTGATTGTCCTAATAGGAAATATCAAAATTTCTTAAGACTTTCAGCAAGTGCAAGAATTTCAACTTTTGTTGAACCATAATTGAGTTCTGTTGGTTTGAGTTTTCTACAATAGAATTTTATAGGTGATTTGATTCCATTTATGAATTGATTTAATGTTGTGCCTATGGCAATGGATCTATTGTGGCAATCAACAATGATTTCCTTTGAGAAATCAGGTGCATTGAGACTTGGTAAATTTCTTTAATTCAGCTTTTAATTTATCTAATTCAGTTTGATGTTGCCATGACCATTCAAAAGCTATTTTATAAGACAGTAATGTGTGAATGATGCTATTTTCTCAATGTCAGACTCTCACATTGGGATTTGCTGATAAGCTTTGCACAAATTCAGTGTTATGAAGAGTGAATTTTGGCATGAGGCATACAATATTTTGTCAATACACAGAAAGGATAGGTATTCTTTTTTGTTATGTTGTTCTAATATCAATGCAAATGCAATACTTATTGTTTTGTTTGTTGAAGACAGTTGGTGATGCATAAAAGCTCTTAGATGGTTGTATTATTCCATTTTTAAATAAATCTGTAATAATTTTAGAATATTCTTGTTTAAGATTTTCTGGTACAGGACACACTAGTTGGCACATTGATCTATTGCATGTTGTTTCAATGCTGTGTTCTTCACCTATGGACTTGCAAACACTGATGGTATCAAAATTAAATATTGATGAATGGTTTTTCCATACAAAAATCAATTGTTGGATTTGTTCCAAAGTTAAATGAGGATGAGTATTTTTAATAATTTCTTGAAGCACAGTGTTTTTATTCTGATTGAGTGTCATTTCCAGGAAATTATAGGTTTTGGCTTGCTTTGTACAACAGTAACAATTGGTGATGCAAAATTTTTTATATTTAATGGTGTTATCATAATTAAATTACCACTTCCTACTAATATATCTTATTGAGGGTTTCAAGTTGATGCATGGATTGGCCAATGCTACAAATAAATAACTAACTCCTCCTGCCATTATATCTGATCCCAAAAAGGTTAAATGTAATCAGGAAATCATGTGAGGAAAGAGTGGTGACACTTGGCTGACCTGATACAGATAAACTTTTTGAACATTCATATAAGACTAGAGCCCTAATTAGATTAAGAAGTAAGAAGCCCTAACTCTTGGGTGCAAGTGGTGAATCTAAGTGCTAAGTAAAATACCCTAAGCTCAGTGCATTTATCATCTGGTGCAATTTATGTGAAAAGAATAATAATGATTTTTACTATAAATGACAAGCAGTACAACAAAAACCCTAGCTATACAGCTAACCTTGTTAAAGGGACATGCCAGTCAATTTGTCCACTGTCTGGGTTCCCTTTAATTACACAGTTGCAGAATTAGAAACACATATTTTAATATAAGAATACATAAAAAAAATAAAAGTAAAATAAATTTACTGTGAATAAACTGAAGAGAAATAAATGAACAATACTCAGTGGAAATTTTGATAATGACCACTATGCATGGAAGGTCTGAAAGGACCATAAATTATTGGTCCAAGACCAAAGTTCATGTAAATTATTGGTCCCACATGCATAAAAAAGACATATCCCAGTAAATATTCTTATCCCATCATGTTTACCTGTGATCCCATGGGATACCCTTCATTTGTAAAACGAAATTTTCAAAATATTATGAAGATTTTTTTGGAATCTGAGGTTCCACATTCTTCTTTGAGGGTCCCAGTCCCATTTTGGTACCAAGTGCAGCGAAATTTTAATTTCCTGGGCATTGAAACTACTAACTTTCATGGGAATAGCGGGTCATGTAGCACTTCACAGTGGAAATTCCTAAAATTGCCCACAGAAAATTGGCTGTTGGGGCTAAAAGCCTCAAACTTCTCATAGATATGCTCAACATGGATACAATTATCACTGTATAGTCAAAGTCCACATAACTCAAANATATTCTTATCCCATCATGTTTACCTGTGATCCCATGGGATACCTTTCATTTGGAAACGGAATTTTGAAAATATTATGAAGATTTTTTTGGAATCTGAGGTCCCACGTTCTTCTTTGAGGGTCCCAGTCCCATTTTGGTACCAAGTGCGGCGAAATTTTAATTTCCTGGGCATTGAAACAAGTAAATCCCATGGGAATAGCGGGTCATGTAGCACTTCACAGCGGAACTTCCAAATTTTGATAATGACCACTATGCATGGAAGGTCTGAAAGGACCATAAATTATTAGTCCAAGACCAAAGTTCATCTAAATTATTGGTCCCACATGCATATCCCAGTAAATATTCCTATCTCATCATGTTTACCTGTGATCCCATGGGATACCTTTCATTTGGAAACGGAATTTTGAAAATATTATGAAGATTTTTTTGGAATCTGAGGTCCCACGTTCTTCTTTGAGGGTCCCAGTCCCATTTTGGTACCAAGTGCGGCGAAATTTTAATTTCCTGATAATTGAAACAAGTAAATCCCATGGGAATAGCGGGTCATATAGCACTTCACAGCGGAACTTCCAAATTTTGATAATGACCACTATGCATGGAAGGTCTGAAAGGACCATAAATTATTAGTCCAAGACCAAAGTTCATCTAAATTATTGGTCCCACATGCATATCCCAGTAAATATTCCTATCTCATCAAGTTTACCTGTGATCCCATGGGATACCTTTCATTTGGAAACGGAATTTTGAAAATATTATGAAGATTTTTTTGGAATCTGAGGTCCCACGTTCTTCTTTGAGGGTCCCAGTCCCATTTTGGTACCAAGTGCGGCGAAATTTTAATTTCCTGGGCATTGAAACAAGTAAATCCCATGGGAATAGCGGGTCATGTAGCACTTCACAGCGGAACTTCCAAATTTTGATAATGACCGCTATGTACGGAAGGTCTGAAAGGACCATAAATTATTGGTCCAAGACCAAATTTCATGTAAATTATTGGTCCCACATGCATAAAAAGACATATCCCAATAAATATTCTTATCCCATCATGTTTACCTGTGATCCCATGGGATACCTTTCATTTGGAAACGGAATTTTGAAAATATTATGAAGATTTTTTTGGAATCTGAGGTCCCACGTTCTTCTTTGAGGGTCCCAGTCCCATTTTGGTACCAAGTGCGGCGAAATTTTAATTTCCTGGGCATTGAAACTACTAAATCCCATGGGAATAGCGGGTCATGTAGCACTTCACAGTGGAAATTCCTAAAATTGCCCACAGAAAATCGGCTGTTGGGGCTAAAAGCCTGAAACTTTGCATAGATATGCTCAACATGGATACAATTATCACTGTATAGTCAAAGTCCACATAACTCAAAATTTGCGAATTTCAGAAGCGAAATACCACTACATACAAGGGAAAAGTACACAGCAGTCGACGAAAATTATTATTCGGACCAGTGTGTACATTTTTCAACGTACACAGCATTTGCTATACCTATATATATATATATATATATATATATATATATGTATTGATTCATTTCCAAAATGGAAATCAAATATCTTAATCAACAATTTCAAATTCAAAAATAGTATTGTTATTAATTTAATATTTCATATGATCTTGGAGATTAGCAAATATTTTAATATTATATTCATTAAACATTCACTCAAGGTGCTGTGTCATATGTTGTAAACATGTGTTCATATGTATTCAAATTTAATGTGCAATCTTATTGCTTTTTATTTTGAGTTTTGTATTAAGTATGTGTAAACCTATATTTTTTGAAAAGGTGAGGGCATGGGTTTGGTAGGGTATGAAAATCCTTACCTATGTCCACAATGGTTTATCATTATCAATTGAATTAAAAGGTTTTGCATCAGATTGGTTGAAAAAGACTGAGAAAATAGTCTGCTCCATATTTTTTCATATTTTACTTAAATTTTTGCAAAAAAAATTATTGTAATGTGCTGTTATGCTTGGAATCACTAATTCTTTCAATAATTTCTATTTCTATTTCTAGATAGCAAGAGACAGTTTGTAGCTCTAAATATTAGTAATTGTTAATGTCTTTGAACTTTGTAAATATTTCAGCTTTTGTAATTGTGCAAAAAAACCTTTAGCATGGAGAAATTTGAAGATTAAATCACTTTCAATTGAAGAACATTGTTTTTCATTTTGCTAAGTATGATGACCTCCCAATAAATTCCAAGCAAATAGTTATGTAAATAATATTCTTTATTGCTAATAATGTCATTTAAGTTTAATTTATGGGGCATATAGACTTAGATTGTGTAATCCTGTACTCTCAACAATAGACATTGTTATCCCCATTATAATCCAATATCATTGACAGTAACTGTTTCATTGATTTGGTTGTCAGTGTTGTTAGTCCCTGTTAGTCCCTACATGTAATGTAGAGTCACTCAGTGAACTATTTTTTCAAACTTATTATTTTTGGCACTCTGAAGTGGTGTTACGTCTTTTTGATGTTTTGATTCTTTGATTTGCTGCTAAATATTTGTATCAATTTCTTTTAGTTGATTTTGGAATTTTGAGTGTAGTTAATTTCATAGTGTTAGTATTTGTCCTCTTGATTTAAAATACATGTGATTGCTTGTTTTAACTTTGTGAAGGAAACTGTGCTTTGAAATTGTAAGCAAGACAGTTAATATGTTACAGATTTTGTAATAAATATCTGAGTCAATCTAGTGAAGCACACAATAAATTTGGCTTCCTTCTACAGCATTTGGTCTTTTCAATTATTTATCTATTAACCCCCTTTAGATTCATTGATTAAAGATTTGCTAATGATAACTGTTGTTTAAGATCTGGCAACTATTTGGGAGGAAACTGCACCAGGTTTGGGGTAACAAATAGCTCCTTAACAGTGATAGCCCAAATCATGGCCACTTTAGGTTACAGTTACATGTAGGAAATAATATCTTTTATTCAATCTGTTTGTACATGCACTTAATAATTACACCTTGCAAATATACTATGCCATTGGCAAATGTGAATGCACAGCAACTATGTGCCTGTTATTTATTATTTATTTACATGAGCTTAGATAAGAGAACTCTGAGATAAATTGTTTATTGAGCTAGAAATTAATACTTGAGACACACAATTAGCACTTTGGCAAGTAAGGATGGCTTCAAAGATTTGGCTTCAGCATAATGTCATGTGAATTGGTCACTGCTGGAGTTCTTTTTGGAATGGATTTCTTTATTTGTTAGGCAAAAATCAGTAAACCACAAATGTATGTTTTCTGTTGGAATGCAGGTCACTCTCTGCTATGGTAGACTTTGCAACCTTCAATCTAAACTCTTGAGTTACCCAGTACTGCTAGAGTAGCCAGAGCTCCCCATGATTCTATATTAATAGTGATTAACAATCATGTGTTTAGGTCCTTCATGCACTGCTAATTTAATGGAATGCATCAACCCAATGTCTTAGTTATGGATGAATCACTTTCATGCAACTCTCAGTATAATTTCCAGTTAACTTGTGGAATTAGTGTAGCATCTGCTACCAAGCTCTAACTCAAATTGATTAATTCCTTTTGAATGTAATTCTGTGTTAAGTGCAGGTAGGGATGTACTTTTACTAACTGATTTGATTCATTAATGCATCCAGTTAACTTTAATTAACTGTATTGTAATCAAACAATATTTAGGTGTGGACCAAATAATTCAGTTTCCTTCAACTTGATATTTTCATGAGGCCTCTGGCCAACTCCAAACTCCAAATCTTCCAACAAGTGGTCACCTTCATTATTAATGGGTTGTTTCTAAATCTCAGCTCAACAAAGTAAATTATGTGTTTCCTATCCTAACTCACTGCAACCCTCAAGGCTGGATGTTAGTGACTTAATCCAGATTTATAATGCGTACCTTGTACTTGCAAACCAGGCAGTGCCACTAGCTGCTTAATAAATATTTATTCAGTCATTACCAAAAAAACTGGCTTCAATTAGTTCAAATAATTAACTTTATAATTAATTGCAGCTTCCTAACCTACATTTAATTAATACTACATGCTTGGTCTCATTATCAGTCTATTTATAGGTCACTTACATAGTCTAATTAATATAAAAGATAATAACTTACAATCAGTTATCCAATCATTTCTTTGATGGTTTTATTATTGCATACATGTTAATGAAAGAATCAGTTGTCAGCTAAATGGAGAAAAACTGCTAATCATATCCCTAACATATATGCAGTTTCATGGCTTGGATCAAGGACTCTCAAATTCCTCCCAATGTGTGCCCTCACCACTACTAATACATCAACAGTTTAGCTTGACATCATTTAATAATAAGCAAACCAAATTAAATCTAAATATAAGATTTTCACAGAATTTACTTCAAAAGTTTCTCCAATTGATTTCATGCTATTTATAGTTTCTAATCCAAAAGTACCTGTTGAATTTGAATTTCATATCATTGCCAAGATGGCTGAAAAAAAATGGAAGCGTTATTGCCCTCTTTCGTTTTGCCCAATTGTTTTGACAAGCACTATTTGGTAAATGTTGTTTCTTAGTTGCTTTATACAAAATTACTGATGCTAAACATAAATTGATTTTAGTTTACAATTAATACTATTTTTAATCATCATTGAATTTGATATTAATCTTCTCTGACTAATCTCTTTTGTTTTGCAGCTTTAAGTGTTGGATTATGCTACAATATTCAAATGTTTACCGAAACTAATTTGGAAGCACCCAATCATGACACCAAGAAAAAGGCCTTCCAACAATCCTGGAAGTTAGTTATATGAATTTTAAAACAAGATCTAGTATAATAATGTAGATTATATACTTATTTCCAATTACTGGAATTACCACAGGTGCAGTGAGCAACCAACAAAGCTCTGCTCTGGGCTGTTGAAAATAAACTGAAATTTAACACAGATAAGTTTGACTTTATTGTCTTCAAGTATGTCAAGCATACAGAGTGTATAATTTCCACTGGTGGTAATGTGATTACCTCTAAAGACATAGTTAAAGATCTTGGGTCACATTTTCATACAATATGTCCTGGTCTGCATACATCAACCACCAAATCAAAAAATCCTCTCACCAGTTGAACCTTCTGAGGAGAAACATCTCATTTTCAGCCGGGCTCAAAGTGAAGTTGACTCTCTACAAGACAATGATTCTCTGTATTCTGATGTATGCCAGTCCAGTCTGGTCAGCAAGCTTGTGTCAGCTAAAATTGATGGAAAACATACAAAGGAGAGCTCTGAAATGGATATTTAGTAGAGATTTTGAATTGGATTAAGTCTATGCCATGTGTCTTTCCAGTGGTAATCTCCTCCCATTGCCATTTCAGAAGGCCTACAATGACTTATGCATGTTAAACACAATCCTAGTTGATCTACCTGATGCCATAGGAATAATTTTTGAAATCACCCACTGATTGCACATCACTCAGCAAAATTTATGAAGTTTCACACAAAGGCTACATGAAGAAAGACCAGTGGTCACAATTTCTACACTCGCGCTGTTCAGCTTGTGAACCCATTTATGCCTTTGCCACTGGACTTTTGGCAACTGACGAATCTGTTTTAAAAACACACTCAGGAGTTCTTCATTAAAACTGTGTCTAAGTTTTGATATCATTCCTACCCCAAAATGTGGGATCCTGTTAAACTTATTTGTAATTCAAACAATCCCTTTGTTATGTTATAATTTTTGTTATGACTGTTTGTACAGTTTGAATTCACATTTATTATTATTATTATTATTATTACTAGCAAAACTGTACAAATTTTAATAACTAATCAAGTAAGTATAAAGAGTACAATTTTTCAATTTAAATGAAGAATATGCATCACAAAGCAAATAGAAAGCCCTTTTTAACAATATTTTAAGNTCTCTGACTAATCTCTTTTGTTTTGCAGCTTTAAGTGTTGGATTATGCTACAATATTCAAATGTTTACCGAAACTAATTTGGAAGCACCCAATCATGACACCAAGAAAAAGGCCTTCCAACAATCCTGGAAGTTAGTTATATGAATTTTAAAACAAGATCTAGTATAATAATGTAGATTATATACTTATTTCCAATTACTGGAATTACCACAGGTGCAGTGAGCAACCAACAAAGCTCTGCTCTGGGCTGTTGAAAATAAACTGAAATTTAACACAGATAAGTTTGACTTTATTGTCTTCAAGTATGTCAAGCATACAGAGTGTATAATTTCCACTGGTGGTAATGTGATTACCTCTAAAGACATAGTTAAAGATCTTGGGTCACATTTTCGTACAATATGTCCTGGTCTGCATACATCAACCACCAAATCAAAAAATCCTCTCACCAGTTGAACCTTCTGAGGAGAAACATCTCATTTTCAGCCGGGCTCAAAGTGAAGTTGACTCTCTACAAGACAATGATTCTCTGTATTCTGATGTATGCCAGTCCAGTCTGGTCAGCAAGCTTGTGTCAGCTAAAATTGATGGAAAACATACAAAGGAGAGCTCTGAAATGGATATTTAGTAGAGATTTTGAATTGGATTAAGTCTATGCCATGTGTCTTTCCAGTGGTAATCTCCTCCCATTGCCATTTCAGAAGGCCTACAATGACTTATGCATGTTAAACACAATCCTAGTTGATCTACCTGATGCCATAGGAATAATTTTTGAAATCACCCACTGATTGCACATCACTCAGCAAAATTTATGAAGTTTCACACAAAGGCTACATGAAGAAAGACCAGTGGTCACAATTTCTACACTCGCGCTGTTCAGCTTGTGAACCCATTTATGCCTTTGCCACTGGACTTTTGGCAACTGACGAATCTGTTTTAAAAACACACTCAGGAGTTCTTCATTAAAACTGTGTCTAAGTTTTGATATCATTCCTACCCCAAAATGTGGGATCCTGTTAAACTTATTTGTAATTCAAACAATCCCTTTGTTATGTTATAATTTTTGTTATGACTGTTTGTACAGTTTGAATTCACATTTATTATTATTATTATTATTATTACTAGCAAAACTGTACAAATTTTAATAACTAATCAAGTAAGTATAAAGAGTACAATTTTTCAATTTAAATGAAGAATATGCATCACAAAGCAAATAGAAAGCCCTTTTTAACAATATTTTAAGTAATCAAATGTAGGTTACTTTTGATGGGGAAAAGTTATCAAGATAAATTAATATATAATTATACTATTTTAAGGGAGTGGATTGACCCAACTTTTCTCTAACTTCATACTTCACTTCCTACCAAGTGTGATATAGTAATCTTTTTGTGATTCACTTGCAATTCACAAACCTTATTTATTTGGATTTAAATTTTGAATGGAAACTAATGTGGATAATTATTATGCCATCACAAAGATTGTTGGTACTTTTTATCAACACATGAAATCTTAACACCAACATAGGGAACCTTGAGAATGACATAGCAAATCTTTATGACAATATGAACAAAAATTTAGTATTAAATGAAGTATAATATTTTATCATTTAGTCTACATTACAACTCAATAAACAACTGTTAAAGAATAAATTTTGAGGTCCCTTTTGATATAATTGATATGTATACCTCATTAATGCTAAATTATTATTCATATTGTCATAAAGTATTGCTATGTTGTTCTCAAGGCTCCCTATGTCAGTCTCAAGATCTGATATGTTGATAAAAAGTACCAACCTACAAAGACAGGTGATATGCATTTCAATTTGTGTTGGGACAGAACTAGTTTCATATTGTGCTCAATGTTTCTACAAAATTTTTACAGATTAGTTTTGTTTCTTAAAAATTAACTATTTTATAAATGTAAAAGCATTAAAAATAATATATTAAAATAAAATGTACAAGTGTCCAAGGTGACATCAGAATATAATTCCCTAGTAACATACAAATTTCTTTGGTGACAAAACTGAAGGACCATTTTAATAAGCATATCCCAAAGAATTCAAATCTTTAATTTTTCATATATTATCAATCTGTATTATCTAATGCACAATTTTGTAGAATATTTTTGTAAAACTAATAATCTAGCCCAAGTATCTGCATTATTATCAAAAAATGAACATGTAAATATAGCACAATTATTATTTAGGAATTAACTACATTCTTAGAATTTAAGAATAAAAAATTATGTTAATACTAAACCCTAGATTTCTATTTCAGATGACTGTTTAATATTTATTAAATGCAATAAGTAACAATCAGTGTATATAATTGTAATATTCATTTGATTACAATTTCAGATCTTAATAATCTAAGCTAAACTATTCAAAATAGAGTTTAGTGAAATATATTTATTCATTGAAATATTTAGTTATAATTTAAGTAAGATTGTCACTGTAATGGTCCCAAATTGATGATTTCATAAATGTGTGAAATGAAAATGGGGAAATGATACACAACCAAAACATTATATTCTTAGTATAAGACAAGTTTTAATGTTTATCCTAATATCATTTGTTCAACAAATCTTAAGTGAAGTCAGCAATTTATAATAATTTTCAAGGGTTTTGGAGCTCTAAGAATGTTAAAACTTAAGCATAGATGAGCTTTCAAAACTTTATTTAAAAACTTAGTAGTGAAGTCATTGATTGAAAATTTACTTTAAAATATTGTAAAAAACAATCAATTAGAGGTTATTTTAAGAGCTCAGAATTGAATGTAATTGGAAAAAATAAAGAATATTAATTCTTAAAATGAGGTATGGGCATTTTAAGTAAATGTTTGATGTCAAAATTGTAAATTTTGCAAACTAATCAAAATACATTAAAAAGAATTACATTCATTAATTTAAGTATATAATCAATATAATCACAATTCCAAGGAGTTCGTGTTCCTAATGGTTTTAAAATCTTCGTGATTTCAGTGTGGTAAAAGCATATTGGAGGTAGTGATATACAACTAATGGGTCATATTGACGTAGTTAATTTTACGAATGAATTTTTATGATGGTCTCCTAGCAACTTGCTCTATAATTTAATTTGTTTTTGTATCCACTTAAATCTTAAAAAATTTCGAGTGAATTTTGCAATACATATGTATTAATTATACATACATTATATATATAATGTATATGTTAAATATACATTAATTGATCTTCATTTAAGTTTATTCCACACTTTCTTAAAACTATCTGAAGCCATTTATTTAGAATTTCGATGTTTTCTAAATTTTAATCAAATTTTCCAATTCGCGATAAGTTTTATAATTTATAATAAATATTAACATCGAGTTTTTAGTTAATTATTTTTTTTTAGTGCTTAGTGTTTGTGATTGTTAATTGAAAATAATTTACTACTTCTCTTGGTTGTTATATATATATATATATATATA